>JAMBLF010001295.1:0-111531 GCA_030578115.1 Leucoptera coffeella
AAAACATTGAGAAACAATAAAACACCCACATTTATAACAAGACACAAAGTGTAAGCTTAAAGATGCGCCATCTCCTCCAAGTCCTTGGAGATGCACATGAACTCGTCGGCGTTGAGCAGGTAGGCCTCGCACAGGTTCCTCCTGGAGTAGGTGTGGTGCACGGCGGCGCTCAGGTGGCGGTTCACGATGTTGGCGCAGCGCAGGTCGTCCAGCGCCCTGCCGTGCGGCTGTTGCAGCTCGTACACCAGCGGCGTCTTCAGCGAGTACCTCGAGAGACCCAAGTCTTGGTTCCTCGCACTTTTACCCGATCGTAAGACTACGATCTGGGACTTGAGTGGCTTCTTGAGCAGTGCCTTGGCGTCGTATCTCCTAGTTTCTCTGATCCTGGCGTAGGCCGCCTCGAGGACTGCTTTAGAGTACTGGCGGGAGTGCACGATCTTCCCCCTCAGGGCGTGCACGCAGTTGTCCACCTTCTCCCTCCAGGTGTGCGCCGTGCTGAGTGCTGCGTGCAGGTGCTGCGCGCACTCCTCTCCCGCCATGAGGCCGAACATGTGCTTGGCGACGGCGGCCTGCAGCGCCTCTTCGGGGCTCTCGCAATCCTCTTCACTAATGCTCTCGTTGATGAAGGACTCCAACATCCCTGGGAAGGAGTCTGGGGATCCGTCCACACAGAAAACTACGCCTCTCAAACCTGTAAGGTAAATCGAACAGGGTGAAACTGCCTTTCGCGCTCTATACGTAATAAATTTGCTTGCTGACGATATAATACGATATTTACCTTCATCTTCTAGCAAAGAGGCAATCTCCAGCGCCACCATGGCCCCAAACGAGTAGCCCAGGATGTAGAACTCCTCTTTGGGCTTAAGTTTTTGCATAATTGTCTGTAAATAATAATTCATAAAGTACATTACCGACATACAACAAGGTTAAAGATGCAAATGTGTATTTAATTTTATTATCACAACACAATTTATTTAATCGACTCTTTCGGGGTGGACTTATTAACACTTATTAACATGAACCAACACCACAATGGTCGATTACTGACTGCAGACATTGTTCTGTTCAAGGACGCCCCTTTTGTTTGAATCAATAACGACGATTTAGTAAATTTTTGACTATCTTAAAGTAGTTCCAGTATCCCATGGGATATAACAAGTACAAATGAATGACCTCCTTGAGCCTGTTGGCCATCTGCGGGATGCTCTCGTGGATGGTGTCGAGCCCCGGCTGCAGCGCGGCGGCCGGCAGCTTTAGTCTCTCGCACATCTTCTGGAACTTGGCGTGGTGGCCGTCCAGCCCCGGGATCAGCAGCAGGTACGTCTCGTCTGCCAGGAACTCGTCATCTCGCTGGAAGCAAATGTGTATGAACTACCGAACCTCGCATTATTCATTGTGGTTATTGAGACTATTGATTTTGGGCTTTGTTGATAACAACACAAGTAACGTTTGGATTTTCATGAATAAAAAAAAACTTTATTGCTCTCCCTCTTCTATTATTATATAGAAACTTCATTATGTCAAGGAGTTTCACCTAAATAACAACATATTTGGTGGTTAATGATAGTAAAGCAGGCAATGCTCACCATAGGGGAGACCTGAGTGACGGTGGGCAGGAAGATGATGTCGTGGGTGGCCTTCAGCTCGTCAGTGTCCACGTGGCTGAAGAGGGCTCCAAGACCCTTGGGCTCAGGATCTGTCGTGACGCCTTTCGGCTCCAGCTTGCGAAGCCTGAAAAAAAATGGTATGTTTGTTTAAGTGAAATATTACAATTGAAATTCAGAACTCAATTATCTATTGTTTTCGTCCTAACATGTCATACTTATTACAAGACCCCCAAAAACTAAGAGTCATCTTTTATATTCTCATTAGAATAGAAGAGCAAAGGTTAGGAGTACCTATAACCGCCGAGAGTGTATGAGAGGATGTACGAATGTCAATGAAGGGAAAGTGGTCTGTCAGGGTCGGGACAAATGGGGATCTGTAATAACACACTGACGCTTATCGTTACAATGTTAGTCCTACCTGCCCACGGTGAGTTTGGCCACGGTCTCCGGCGTGACGGATGCGTGGCAGCTGTGGCGCAGGAAGTGGCAGAGGGCGGGCGCACTCTCCGGCGGCATGCCTAGGCCCTCGAGGGTCGCTTCCGCTGGGGTGCGACACGATATACTCACGCCTGGAACAGAGGCCAATTTTAATAGGTTTTATCATTTTATAACATCCGGGAGTGGACCGGGATTGCCAGTGCGGAAGAAATGTTCCGGATGGCCAGGGACAAGAAAAGTTTCAGCAGGCTGACGGCAGACCTCCAGTAATGGAGTGCCACTAGAAGAAGAAGAATATTTTATTACTGTAAAACCAATTATTACCAAATAATAATTAGTAATATAGAAGTCGCAAATTAGAATCATGATTTTACAATATGTATAATGGTTTAATACATTGTTACAAATATTCTCATGTAATTAAATTAATTGTGTAAGTTAAACACGAATGATTCAATTTTGATTACTCCCGTAACTCTGATTTATCTATTAACAATGTAATGGTATTCGGTTTACAATCATATCTTACCAGACAGGATGCAAATGTGCTGCAGCACGTCCTCATTCCCAGAGGGGGTAGGCACAGCCACGAGCACTTTGTCCTCGCACCTCAATGCCCTCTCCACGGCGTCAACGGCTCTGGCGAAGGTCACACTCGACGCTCTTTTGTTATACTCTTTCGGGTCTTGTTCGAACTGGGAATCATAAGACTTCTTTAAAACTATGAAATTATAAACACACTTAATGATAGTTAGTCTCAATCAATCAATCAATCAGCCTATGACAGTCCACTGCTGGACGTAGGCCTCCCCAAGGTAACGCCACAAAACACGATCACTCGTGGCCCTCAGCCAACCACTACCAGCGACCTTTTTCAGGTCATCAGTCCATCTGGCAGGGGGGCGTCCTACACTACGTTTACCGAGACGCGGTCGCCATTCGAGAACCGCTTTGCTCCAACGGTCGTCGGTTCTGCGACAGACGTGACCGGCCCACTGCCACTTCAGCTTGCAACATCGATAGACAATGTCTACGACATTGGTTCTCTGCCGGATAATCTCGTTCCGGACTCTGTCCCTTAACGAGATTCCCAGCATCGAACGTTCCATTGCTCGCTGAGCGACATGTAATCGGTGAGCCAGCCCGACCGTCATGTTCCACGTCTCGGCACCGTATGTCATTACAGGTAGGACGCACAGATTAAAAACCCTGGTCTTAAGACACTGCGGTAGTGGCGACGAGAAGATATGACGCAACTTCCCGAATGCTGCCCAGCCCAGCTGCACTCTTCTGGAAATCTCACGCTCGAAGCTGTCCCTACCCATTTGCAGAACCTGGCCCAGGTAGACATATTCCTGGACCACTTCGAGCGCCTCTCCACTGATCGTGATCGGCCCCGGGACAACGAGTTCGTTGAACATGACTTTCGTCTTGTCCAAGTTCATCCGGAGACCGACCGACCGTGAGGCAGCGTTAAGACTGTGCAGCATTCCATGCAAATCCTGCAGCGACTCCGCCATTACGACAATGTCGTCAGCGAAGCGAAGGTGTGTGAGGTATCTGCCATTGACATTGATACCCATCCCAGTCCAATCCAGAGTTTTGAAGACGTCCTCCAGTGCGTTCGTGAACAGTTTCGGGGATATGACATCCCCCTGTCTCACTCCTCTGAGCAACTGTATAGGACTTGTCTTTTGGTTTTGGACTTGAACAGACATCGATGCCACGCTGTATAGGCTCCTCAACACCTGCACATAACGCCAATCGACCTGGCATCGCTGCAAGGATTCCAGAACAGCCCAGATCTCGATGGAGTCGAAGGCCTTCTCGTAGTCCACAAAGGCAAGACACAGCGGCTGGTTATACTCATGAGACTTCTGTATAACCTGCCGCACTGTGTGGATGTGGTCTACGGTACTAAAACCTTTTCGAAATCCGGCCTGCTCCGGCGGCTGGAAGGCGTCAAATCTTGAGGCCAGACGATTTGTGAGCACTCTCGAGAACAACTTGTAGACGTGGCTTAGGAGCGCGTTAGGCCTATAATTCTTCAATAGGGTCTTGTCTCCCTTTTTGAAAAACATGGCCACCACGCTTTAAGAATCCCCGGAATTGAAGTGACGGTTCTGCCCTCTGAGGTTTTCAGCTTCGTCAGATCAGATGTACCCATTCTTTTGCTGAAGACTTTCGACCCCCGATTTTGCTCAATGGCCTCTTGAATGAGTTGCGCATTGTAGCTACGGAGGTCGCGTCTCACCGATT
This sequence comes from Leucoptera coffeella, assembly GCA_030578115.1. Taxonomy (NCBI): domain Eukaryota; kingdom Metazoa; phylum Arthropoda; class Insecta; order Lepidoptera; family Lyonetiidae; genus Leucoptera; species Leucoptera coffeella. The sequence goes on from JAMBLF010001295.1 coordinate 4,305, forward strand.
TCCGGATAGTCTTATTGAGACGTTGGGTATATGACGAAGCTCCCTCTGGCAATTCACGTCGAATCCGCATCAATTCCAGGGTTTCGCTTGAGAGCTTAGACTTTCGGCTGCCTCGCCCTCCCTTGAAGCATCTCTGACCCACCTCGCGAAGTACCCCCACCACATCATCGAGGTTCTCGTCAACACTTGCCGTAGTATTCAGTGCCTCGAAGCGATTGCGCAGTTCCAGCTGGAACGCTTCAGAGCTGTGCACGGATTGGAGCATCGTTGGGCGAAGAACGGACCGTCTCAATCGACTTCTCTCGGCCTTGAAGTCGAAATTCAGGGAAATTCAGTTAGTCTACTGGAGATATAATAGTTTTGCATTTCCTTAATTGCTTAGTAAATCATGTATGGTTATATTAAACTCCATGTAAACCCGATTTTCGCAAGATAAGGTCTTGAGGTGTCCATAGAATTACTATCTTCGCAATTGCGGAGATGGAAACCTGAACCTCTGACTACCCCGCAAGGGTTAATGGTCGTGAATGCGTTTGTCTTTTTTCTAAGGTCATCCATGAAATTGTATTTTTTGTCATCTCATGAACATCATATCGTTGCACATCTTCAGATTTTATATGTATCGATTTAGCAGGTATATAACACCAAAATTAATTTAAAGGTTAAGAGTCATCGTAAATCTTGTAGAAAGAACGAATCGTACCTACTGATAAGAGGAATGTGTGATATGAATTCAAAGTTAGATAAAATGTATGAAGATACCTTTCTAAGGTCCTGCAAACAAATGAGCTTCATGGCAGAGTTGGTGCCTTTCAAAAGCTCCCTTGCGAACTGAATATTTTCTCCTATAATAGCAGAGTACCTGAAAAGCAAGAAAATTAATTTTATGTACCTACATAATGTCATGTCTTTTTATCTCTTTTTGAGATGAAGAGAGAATCTCCTAAGTCACCTCAGCTCATCAGAGCAGTGATGGCTTCGATATGGTATACCAATGGTTAAAAGATGTTAAACCATCACTCGATAGATTTCATTGACCTTTTGTCCTCGTAAGATGAGAGACGTAACATGCTGGGAAGAAATGTCTAGCGCTCGGAGGCACTAACTTACTGTGAACCTAAGGTCCTTACAAATCACTATGTTATAAACCTTACAATTCCCTTTTCTTCTGCTTTCCAGTCTGGTCGTTGATTATATATGTATAGATAAATATAAAGTATATATTTCTTAAATATACGTTGACTAGTACCCTTAACACAAGTCTTAAATGTACTTACCAAGGAGCTAGTTCAATTGGTGTAATAATGTCCAAATATTATTATTATTATTATTAAAATAATTGATTTCAATGGGTATAGTCTTGGTATCTTAATGTTTGCCATTAGGTGAAATAGTCATGACACTAGTTATGACTAAAAGCGTACTTAATAGAAGGGCACAGTTTCCGGCACACAGCGTCAATGTTCTTCAGCATGACGGCTTTCTTAGGGTCCTTCTCAATACTTTGCGAGGCGAATACGTAGACGCCCTCTAGCGGCCCCAGACTGAGGCACTTCCTCAGCAGCGCCTCCACCTCTTGGCCCTCCAGAAGGTTCTCTGAGGACAACTTCACTCTTACGTCCTTCTCTTCCCAACCTCTGAAACATGGAGTAAGGACACATGAACTCTAATTTCTGTTCCTACTGAAAAAGTCTTTATTTTAGTGGTGATGGGTTGAAACTGCACAAGACCGAAGTCACTGGAAGGTGCTGAAGGAGGCCTACACCCGAGAGGGTCGAAAACGGCAGAGAGAGAGAGAGAGACAGGGTAAGTTACCTACTTTCTCTTTGGTAATTCAAATGCTCGCCAGTATCGTTAGTTTACTATAGTCTATTCGCTTTAAGTAAATAGTGACGTCATGATATATAGACGTTAAACTGACCAATGAGACGTTAGTAAATGAGAAAACAATTCACATCGACCAATTGCAGACGACAGTTGTCACGTCTCATTAGTCAAATCGTCGGGACATGATGACATCACTATTTTCTTAGAGATCCCGCCACATAAGGTGGCAGTAGCCAAACTTGGAACTAAATTTGACGTTACCGCCATTGCGTGTTATTTTGTATGAAAGGTAAATTTAGTATTACCAGCGTTGTGTTTTTTGCCCACTCTTTGTAATTTTTATGTTTGTTAAGGGTGATTATAATAAATTGATTTCCGGAGTTTCTTGTTAGTTCTTCTCCAAGCTAGGGTCTCCGCTGATCTAACCTCGGTAAAAAATATGTAAAGACAATGCTCAGTGCCATGTTTGAAATAATAGTTTTAAGAGATTCGCGATTTATACTCATGATATAAGATATAAGGGTGTGTATAAGATTGATTGCAGCTGTGGGAAATCCTACGTCGAACACACTAAACGGTCTATTGCGGACAGAGTGAAGGAACACATAATATATGTAATATATAATAAGAAGGATAAGTCCCGTTAATTATTAATCATGTTTGAAATAGTTTAATAAACATATTTTGACTTTGATATATTAATTTGTTTTATTTGAGTTTATAGCTCTGCAACCAAAGACCGTTACAAATGAAACCTATAATGTATCGAGCCGTATGGCACAGTGAGTGCTAGTTTTGGCGTGTTTACTGGTAACACTGAATTACGCGACTGTGGCGACGCCTCCAACTGCCACCTTATGTGGCGGGATCTCTAATGCGAATGTACTATAGAGATCCCGCCACATAAGCTGGCAGTAGCCAAACTTGGAACTAAATTTGACGTTTCCGCAATTGCGTGTTATTTTGTATGAAAGGTAAATTTAGTATTACCAGCGTTGTGTTTTTTGCCCACTCTTTGTAATTTTTATGTTTGTTAAGGGTGATTATAATAAATTGATTTCCGGAGTTTCTTGTTAGTTCTTCTCCAAGCTAGGGTCTCCGCTGAACTTCTTCTTCTCAATCGTTACGCTCTTATCAGAGCGGTCGTGGTCTTCATGACGTGGCATCTTGAGCAGCCGAAATGGTTGGTGAACTAACCTCGGTAAAAATATGTAAAGACAATGCTCAGTGCCATGTTTGAAATAGTTTTTTTTACATACATACATACACATCACGCCTGATTCCCTGTAGAGGGGTAGGCAGAGATCACGGATCCCCATTTGTCCCGATCCTGACAGACCACTTTCGCTTCATTGACATTCATACATTCTCTAATACACTCTCGGTGGTTATAGGTACTCCTAACGTCACCTTTTTTCAATATAGCGTCTATCTGACTGTTACATATATGTCTTATTAGGCCGGCCCCTACGTAACCGCCCTTCCACTTCACTCATATATATTCCTTTTGTCAATATATAGTTTTTTTAATTTGTACTTAGATCATAAAATAACTTTCAAAGAGAGCTTATGATAGGGCCTATTTTGAATAAAAATATTTTGACTTTTGACTTTGGTATATTAATTTGTTTTATTTGAGTTTATAGCTCTGCAACCAAAGATCGTTACAAATGAAACCTCAATATAATGTATCGAGCCGTATGGCACAGTGAGTGCTAGTTTTGGCGTGTTTACTGGCAACACTGGATTACGCGACTGTGGCGACGCCTCCAACTGCCACCTTATGTGGTGGGTACTCTAGACTAGAGATCACGCCACATAAATTGGCAGTTGGAGGCGTCGCCACAGTCGCGTAATTCAGTGTTACCAGTAAACACGCCCAAACTAGCACTCACTGTGCCATACGGCTCGATACATTATAGGTTTCATTTGTAACGGTCTTTGGTTGCAGAGCTATAAACTCAAATAAAACAAATTAATATATCAAAGTCAAAAGTCAAAATATGTTTATTTAAAATAGGCCCTATCACAAGCTCTGTTTGAATGTTATCTTATGATCTAAGTATAAATTAAAAAAAACTATTTCTAACATGGCACTGAGCATTGCCTTTACATATTTTTTACCGAGGTTAGTTCAGCGGAGACCTTAGCTTGGAGAAGAACTAACAAGAAACTCCGGAAATCAATTTATTATAATCACCCTTAACAAACATAAAAATTACAAAGACTGAGCAAAAAACACAACGCTGGTAATACTAAATTTACCTTTCATACAAAATAACACGCAATGGCGGAAACGTCAAATTTAGTTCCAAGTTTGCCTACTGCCAATTTATGTGGCGCAATCTCTAATAATTAATCAGAGTTTGCTAGATTATCCCAGGCACTGTAAAGAGTTGAAACCATACTATTCTTTTTATTCATCAAACACGTTATCACACACCTAACGGTATGTTATGGGTATATATGTTTTTTCAACAAAAACTCAGTACTATTTAATGTATGTACCAGGGTTATTTCTAAAATGCCTCTTTGACTTACTTGATCTTGGCGCGGAGATATCCGTCGATGGGCTGGTGCAGCACCAGGTTCGCCGCCCCTCTGGCCACCAGCCTGTCCACGAAGGAGCACGCCAGGGAGTCCTCCGACATGTTCACCACCAGATGCGATGCCGCAGGAGATACCGACAGCCTGCGAACAATAGCTCATTATTAATCTTTTAACCGCCTGAGTCGGATTTATCCGACAAAAAACCTAGTTAATTATTTACACAATTTCTATACATATTGCGATGTTTTAGCCTAAAATACATTGCTTTTTCGAAAGTTTGTATATTCAACCTTTTATTTAATGTTATAATTCAGATTTACCAAAACAATAAAACAAATTAAAATACTATTTCAATAAGGTAAATTTACGTAGGTATTTATCTTTCGATTTAATGTACCGGGCGCTGGGGGCACGCCAACTGATAAAAGTTGTGGCGGGTAAAAGGTTAACAATCTTACTCTACAGATGTAGTTAACAGTCGTAGGCGATATTGTTTGACTCCATTGGTTGATCAAAATAGTGGTATTTTATAATGTCTAAAGCTGTTGTTGTTTACAAGTGTTCCAACAGATAGAGTACCTAACGTTAAAGGTTTGTTTATTAACGTCCACATTTTGCGTTAATTTCGCCAAAACCGACAGCCATGGTCATTTATTCCAAATCGGGTGCTGCCAGTGTTCCAGTCATGCAGCCCAGTTGCAACGTATTCTGAGGCAGCACCTTTTCACTGAATGAATGGTTTTTTTTTCATGTCTGGGTTTTTTGTAATATTTAGTGGATAAAGTGTTCTCTTTCTTTCTTTTAGTCCAGACTAATCATCCAGCGCAGAATTGGTGCCGCGGATTGCACGAAGACTAGTGGTGCGATATATCTACGGTCTTTATTATGTATTGCATTACCTTGGCGCGACCTGCTCGATCTGCGCAGCCATGTTGAGCAGCACCCGGCCCCTGTGCTGGCGCTGGTGCAGCAGGCGGAAGGCCCTGCCCGCCTCCGCCGAGTCGAACACCACTCGGCTCAGGGGGCGCACGTAGCCGCGGCTTATGCCATCCGCTAACATCACTTGCACTTGCTGAAATACCAAAATATATACACGGTATATAAATATACATTATATTCGTATAGATACTATATCGTATAGATACAGACGTGCATCTTTTTACGAGCGCGTCTTTGACCGTAAATGAGAATAAATGGTTACCTTAAGAAAATATGTCTTGACCTCTGAAATGTAACCTGTCACTATAGGGGCTCAATCAATCAATCAATCAGCCTATGACAGTCCACTGCTGGACGTAGGCCTCCCCAAGGTAACGCCACAAAACACGATCACTCGTTGCCCTCAGCCAACCACTACCAGCGACCTTTTTCAGGTCATCAGTCCATCTGGCAGGGGGGCGTTCTACACTACGTTTACCGAGACGCGGTCGCCATTCGAGAACTGCTTTGCTCCAACGGTCGTCGGTTCTGCGACAGACGTGACCGGCCCACTGCCACTTCAGCTTGCAACATCGATAGACAATGTCTACGACATTGGTTCTCTGCCGGATAATCTCGTTCCGGACTCTGTCCCTTAACGAGATACCCAGCATCGAACGTTCCATTGCCCGCTGAGCGACATGTAATCGGTGAGCCAGCCCGACTGTCATGTTCCACGTCTCGGCACCGTATGTCATTACAGGTAGGACGCACTGATTGAATACCCTGGTCTTAAGACACTGCGGTAGTGGCGACGAGAAGATATGACGCAACTTCCCGAATGCTGCCCAGCCCAGCTGCACTCTTCTGGAAATCTCACGCTCGAAGCTGTCCCTACCCATTTGTAGAACCTGGCCCAGGTAGACATATTCCTGGACCACTTCGAGCGCTTCTCCACTGATCGTGATCGGCCCCGGGACAACGAGCTCATTGAACATGACTTTTGTCTTGTCCAAGTTCATCCGGAGACCAACCGACCGTGAGGCAGCGTTAAGACTGTGCAGCATTCCCTGTAAATCCTGCAGCGAATCCGCCATTATGACAATGTCGTCAGCGAAACGGAGGTGCGTGAGGTATCTGCCATTGACATTGATACCCATCCCAGTCCAATCCAGAGTTTTGAAGACGTCCTCCAGTGCGTTCGTGAACAGTTTCGGGGAGATGACATCCCCCTGTCTCACTCCTCTGAGCAACTGTATAGGACTTGTCTTTTGGTTTTTGACTTGAACAGACATCGATGCCACGCTGTATAGGCTCCTCAACACCTGCACATAACGCCAATCGACCTGGCATCGCTGCAAGGATTCCAGAACAGCCCAGATCTCGATGGAGTCGAAGGCCTTCTCGTAGTCCACAAAGGCAAGACACAGCGGCTGGTTATACTCATGAGACTTCTGTATAACCTGCCGCACTGTGTGGATGTGGTCTACGGTACTGAAACCTTTTCGAAATCCGGCCTGCTCCGGCGGCTGGAAGGCGTCAAATCTTGAGGCCAGACGATTTGTGAGCACTCTCGAGAACAACTTGTAGACGTGGCTTAGGAGCACGATAGGCCTATAATTCTTCAATAGGGCCTTGTCTCCCTTTTTGAAGAACAAGGCCACCACGCTCTCACTCCACGCCGTCGGGGTAGTCCCATTAGCTATGACGGAATTAAATAGGTGTTTGAGCTTCTGCAGGACTGGAGCTCCTCCCGCCTTTAGAAGCTCTGAGGTTATTCCGTCCTCGCCGGGAGCCTTCCCATTACGAAGTTGTTTGAGAGCGCTCCCAATCTCGTCTTCGTCCACGAGCGGGAGATCATCAGTGTAGTGGCGCACCAATGTGGCTCTTGGGTCCTTCGCATCGGGTGGAGGCTTCGGGGCATGCGAGGAGTATAGATGGCCGTAAAAGCCCTCAACCTCTTTAAGAATCCCCGGAATTGAAGTGACGGTTCTGCCCTCTGAGGTTTTCAGCTTCGTCAGATTAGACGTACCCATTCTTTTACAGAAGACTTTCGACCCCCGATTTTGTTCAATGGCCTCTTTAATGAGTTGCGAATTGTAGCTTCGGAGGTCGCGTCTCACCGATTTTCGGATAGTTTTATTGAGACGTTGGGTATCTGACGAAGCTCCCTCTGGCAATTCACGTCGAATCCGCATCAATTCCAGGGTTCCGCTTGAGAGCTTAGACCTTCGGCTGCCTCGCCCTCCCCTGAAGCATCTTCCACCCACTTCGCGAAGTACCTTCACCACATCATCGAGGTTCTCGTCAACACTTGCCGTGGTATTCAGTGCTTCGAAGCGATTGCGTAATTCCAGCTGGAACGCTTCAGAGCTGTGCACGGATTGGAGCATCGTTGGGCGAAGAACGGATCGTCTCAATCGGCTTCTCTCGGCTTTAAAGTCGAAATTCAGGGTGCCTCTCACAAGGCGGTGGTCACTGCCGGTCTTAAACCTATAGGGGCTATATATAGGGGCTGTCTATCTGATAATCTCGTCAACTCGAGGCGACTATAGATTCACTGACTCCTCAATTACGGAGGAGAACCGTTGATTATTCCGGAAGGGGTAATGGTCTTGAAGTGTAAGTGATTTTAAATAAAAATAATTTGGATTCTACTCTGATGTACAGTCAAAGTCATCCAACCTGTCTCTCGTAGCTGTTCTCCGGGAGGAAGATGGAGGAGAAGTCGAGGAAGAAGACGTTCCTCTCCAGCTGCAGGGTGCCCATGCCGAAGTCATGGTTCTCCTGGTTGGGGATGTGGTACAGGTCGATCACCGAGCCTTGCAGCCTGCAGCAGTTGGCTGCGGCCTGAAAGAAAACGTAGAAGGTACTCAATCCCTGAGTATAGATCAAATTGGTTCTGTGGTACCTTTATTAATTTAAGAGACTAGAAGCATTACTCTATCAACTTCGCGTGACAAGGTTATTCTGTCATCTAAAAGGCTTAATGTAAGTTATTAAATTGTATAAGAATAGACTCACATATCTGTACTCCCCGCCCAGCGAAGAGAACACCAAGTCGATCCCCTTGCCCCCCGTCGCCTCCATCACCATCTCCAAGAAGGACAGGTCCTTGGTCAGGCTGATGTGGTCGTCTGGAACAAAGTGATGCTATGAGTTAACACGGCTCTATAATTTAAAATTTTGACGAGTATCATCTCAGGAAAACTCAGATTAAATTGAGAAATGATCCACCTGGTTATAAAGAGTGAAGGGTCACTTTGCACACATCTCCTAATGCAAGTAATAAATCCGTGCATGGCAGGCATAACTCGAACTATGTAAAAAAACTATATCTTAGAAGAAGATCTCATAGAGATCAGTCTCAATCTCAAGAAGCTCATATTTCATTAATCAATAAGGAAATATTGTAAACGGCCTTTCTAAAAAACATAAAAAAATATATTTTAACACCTAAAGAGATATGTTCAATTTCTGTTTTAATTTTAATATAGTGTTGCTGAAATTAAGTCAAGATAGTATCAGCTTAGTGAGAAGTAAACATATTTTGTTATCCATGTAACGACTACAAATGCTGAGTATTGTCCCTCACCGGCCAACTGCGGGAAGAGCCTCCTGAGGAAGTGCTTCTGCCTGCGGTCCAGCACGGACACGAACACCTGGCAGCCCAGCCCCAGCGCCACCGAGGTGGCCGCCATCGCCACGGCCGAGCAGCCGCCCAGCACCAGCACCGACATGCTCTTGCGCAGCTTGCCCCTGATACCCTGCACCACCAACATCGTTAATGTATATCAGCATCATAAATACTGCACTAAATGGATGTTAAAGAAGATGTATTTTCAGTAGAATTTAAATGAAAATAAATTAGTATCACGTGATATTTATCAAGTTTAATTCAAGTTACAAGTACAAATTTTCTTTCCTACTTTTGTGCATTCTAAATATTTTGGACACGTAGAATGTCAGTAATGATTGTTTCAGTTATATGGTTAACCTTTTGTTTAAAATTTTACAGATTCTAGATATCTTTTGTTTGGGGTAAAACATCGCGAAAAAATCTATTCCTTGGAGCAATAAATTTTTTATATTATCGTATACTTGTAAATGATGACCACTTGTCACGTTAGGTGCTGACTATGACTATTTAGTATGAAGGGTCTGAAGTCACCATTGAATCGCAAACTTTACATTGTTAAGACGCACACGTGAACCTCAGACTGCTCTTCAAGGTGAAAGGTATATGATTGAATAGTGAACTGACCAAGCTGTAGAGCGCCTGCGCGTAGGGCAGCGGCACGGAGGCGGCCTCCTCGAGGCTCCAGTGCGGGGGCACCGGCCACAGCAGCTGCGCCTGCGCCTGCACGCGCGTGCAGATGGCGCCACCCGCCACCACGCCCATCACGCGGTCGCCGCTGCAATCAGGCATTTTCATGTCATGTTTATATGCATAATGCAGATCAGCGCTTTATTGATGGAACATGATAACAACACGATGACTTCTTTCTAAAAAGTTGATGCGGTGCTTTTCCTCATGTGTCAATATTATAGTTATTTGCAATTATCACGAAAAAAGTTCAGATTTTCTCTCAGGATAATGTTCTCATGATACCTTAGACAATGTCGTAAATATTGACAACAAGAAATTTTGAGTTAACATGGTAGGAACTTTGTAACCCCAATATCTGGATGTGAACCCAAATGTCTACAGTTAGCAACGTTGCTGACCTCTTGGTGAGTCCGCTGAAGTCCATCCCGAAGCCCTCGGCGCCAGGGTCCATGTCGTTGTCCACCTTGAAGGGCGCCAGGCCGAACGCCCGCCGCGCGTCACCCCCGCTCACGCCAGCGAACTGCACCTACGCACACCACATGGCTTCCATTCAAGTTAAGGTTATAATGTTTGGAACACAATTACTCCAACCACCATTTAAACAGGACTGAATCAGAATATTAAAGGGCTGTGTTAATAGTATAAGTCCACGTTTATTTAAAAATATTACAATTAATCCATGGTTAGAGGTGGCCACAGAATTACTACCTTCGCGATTGCGGATTAATGGTCGTGAGCGTGTTTATCTTTTGACAATTAATCATCAACCAGACTAGAAAGCAACAGGAAAACGTAATTCTTTATTTTGCCTCCACCACTACTCGAACCTGGAAGCTTTAGGTAAGCTTTGAAATGGTTAAACACTCGCGTTACGGAGTTTGTTGGTATACGTGTGCATTTACCAGAACCTCCAGTTGGTCGGAGCCCTTCGCCGGCACCTCCTCCCAGTAGAGCGTCTCGATGTCCCCGTAGATGCCGCTCCTCAGCACCCTGGCGGAGGAGCCTTGGCTCTGGAACTGGCCCACGTCAGCCAGGTACTCCCCGTGAGGACCCTGCAAGTTCAGCTTTTATTATTTATTCATACATACATATCACACCTGATTCCCTGTAGTGGGGTAGGCAGAGATCACGGATCCCCATTGGTCCCGATTCTGACGGACCACTTTCGCTTCATTGACACTCATACATCTTCTCATATACATTTGGTTATAGGTACTCCTAATGTCACCCTTTTTCAATATAGCGTCTACCTGACTGTCATATGTCTTATTGGGCCGGCCCCTACGTAACATTGTCAATCTGCCATAGATATAAATATAATTACATAGATATCACGGTAGATCCTACAGAAAAGTAAGTAGGTAACATAACGGATTCTCTTTTTTGTCGTTCTTGGCAAACCAATTTTGCTACATTGACATCGATAGATACACCTTTTCGTACTTATTAGGTAGTTATACGCTTAGGTACTAGGTAGGATATAGATATAATTAAATATATATGTACGTAAAGATGGGGTTGGTAAAGGCGTGAATAATATGTCTTTATGGAGTTAAATATGTCATATGTCATTTGCCTTAATAGAGCAAGGGAACTTCCCATGATAACGACGGCTATATGTAAGTATTTTTATTATAGTCCATCATATTTTATTATAGTCGTATACGATGTCTAATGTCATGAAGGAAACAAGAAATGAAATTATTAGCTCTACCTTTCCATGAGGGTTGATTCTCTTGAGGGTTTTGAGGCCTAGAGGCTTCGGCGACAGCAGAGGCAGGTCGTTGAACCTCAGGTCCTCCATCGTCACTCCTCCGCACCTGTGTGCCAATAGAATAAAGGTAGATTCATACCTTGGCACGAATATTGGGGTTGCGATGTCATATTAGAACATTGAGGACAGGTTGCTACCCCAGCACCCAATGATACCCCCAGTCAGCTAATAAAAATTCTTTTTACGTCCTAGACTAGCACAGGACAAACTTCCTTGTATTAATCATTATAATGAGTATTACATTGTTGTTTCCGACATACTCACTTGGTAATCCCGTACAACTCAGCAATGTTGAGGCAGTACTCCTTGCCAGGGCCGATGTCCTGGAACTGGTCGAGGTCGATGGCCAGGGTGCGGACGAAGCGGGGCTCCGAGGCGCCCAGGTGCCTCCTGCGCAGGGCGTTGAGCTGCAGCATGCCGTCGATGAAGGTCACCCAGTTGCTGAACCTCAGCGTGGCCTGAGTCAGCTGGTCGTTGGCTGAAACTAGACTTCTGAAGTCGCCCCTGATTGAAGAAAAATATTTGTGTACAGTATCCAACACATTTATAATTGAATTGAACTACAGGCCGTTCGTTTCTTGATCTCCACTATAAGAACCAGCTATGCGTATAAATAGGTAATAATTATCTGTGGAGACATCACTTATTTGGGAGGGTAGTCTGACTTTCGGATCGAAAAGACGTGTTTATAGTTGTAAAAAGTTTTTCGCGCGCTTTGTGAGATTTTCCTACTGTAAACGTTTGTTCTAGTAATTGAGGTGAATCAGTGCTGGCAAAAAGTGTTTTACTAGTGATTTGACTTGAATTGGGCCAAAGTGTTTTGAGTTCTTCAGTCAGTGGACGTTAGATTTTAAAATTAAACGACAATTTATCACACTAAATTTATTTGAAATGAATTGCGCGGCGTGTACTCGGGAGGTTCCCGTCGAGGAGCAGCTCAGCTGCGTCTTGTGCCACGATGCCTTCCACCACGACTGTCTCGGCATCTCCGCGGCGCAGTATGAGGCTTCCCTGCCGACGCTGCGGCATTCCTGGAGATGTCCACGTTGCCGGGGGGTCACAGTCACTCGCCGCCGCACCGATGACACACCTGTGGGCTCTCTGCACTCCACCGTCGCTGCCGAAATGTCTTGCGACGAGATGAGCTTGTCCTGCGCCAGCGCCGATGAGGAGGCCCCCGCGCGCCGCTCCTCGCCCCGCGCTGCCACCTCTGGGTCGGCGCTCAACGGGCTGGCGGAGCTCTTGGACGAGAGGCTGGCTGCCGACAGAGCAAGACTGACCGCGGAGTTGAAGGCGAGCCTCGTCGATGCGGTTGCGGGGCAGGTGCGCTCCGAAGTGGCTGCTGCGCTCGCTGCCATCACCGAGGAGTTCCGGGGCATCCGCTGTGTCGTCGAGCAGTTTGGTGCGCGTCTCGCCGCACTGGAGGCCGAAAACACTGACCTGCGGGACCAGCTGTGCGCGCTTCGTGAGAACCCCGCGACTGCGCACGCGGTCGTGGGCCTCGAGGCGACTGTGCAGCGCCTGGAGGAGGAGCTGAGCCAACGTGAGCAGGCGTCGCTCATCAATGACGTTGAGCTGAGTGGTGTTCCGGAGCTTCCGGGGGAGAACTTGGAGCACGTCGCGGTCCTCGTTGCGCGGAAGCTGGGCTTCGAGCTCGATAACAGGGATGTGGTCGATGTGAGGCGCGTCGGCGGCGGTGGGCGCGCGCAGCGAACTGACGCATCGGGATGTTCCGACGCAGTGGCAGGGAGCGATCCCCCCGCGCCGCCTGCCTCCCGGCCCCGCCCCATCGTGCTGAGGCTCGCGCGGAGGGCCGTCCGTGACGAGTTCATTAGGAGCGCTCGCGTCAGAAGGCGGCTGGACTGCACGGGCATTGTGCAGGCGCCGCTTCTCTCCGGCGTCCATACAATCTACGTCAACGAGAGGCTAAACAAAATGAACCGCATCATATTCGGCAGGGCCCGTGACGTTCTGGCAAAAACCTTTCGTTGGCGGTCGGTGTGGACGCGGGAGGGCAGGGTGTTTGCGCGGCGCAACGAGGCTGCCCGCCCGCTCTGGCTGCGGAGCGTCCGGATGGTGGAGGAGCTCGCCCAATCATCCAAATAATTATATCTATGTTTTATGTCTTTTTGTAGTTTTTTGTTTTTTGTTGTGGATGATTACACTCTGCTTTGCCAGCGCTGTGGGAGGGCAACCGCTTAGTGGGGGGTACTTTTTATACAGTCACATAGTGTTAATATGTATATATTCAATTACATTATTTATAATCTACGTATTAATATATTTTAACATTTTTACCAAATATTTCTACGATTATTTATTGAATATTATTTATATCATAAACGCTATATTTTTCGACATATTTATTTACATTATCGGTACATACATATATCATTTTTATAGTATTTATATAGTTTGCATTATACATACAGTAACTTATTCCGTCTTACTTTCATATATGTCACTTTTGGTACATGAGCATGTCATTGTGAGCCGCTTCAGCCCTTTCGTCCATCGTTGTTCAATTGCCGACCTTTTACGAAATAAAAATGACGACATTTAAAAGTCTGAAGTTGGGTCTTTATAACGCTGGTTCATTGTGCAATAAGCACGACGAGTTAGAGGTCGCCATGGCCAGAGTCGCGCCTGATCTCCTGGCCGTGAACGAGACGTGGGCCCGTGCCCAGGATGGGGATGCGCTGCTGCCGCGCGTGCAGGGCTACCGGCTCCGCCACGTCCCTCGGCCGACCGACCTCGGCAGGGCGCGGGGGGGCGGTGTGGGCTTCTTCGTGGGACGCAACCTCCGGGCTACTACACTCGCTCACTCGGGTTCACATAGGCAGGTGGAACAGATGTGGCTGTCCTTTAGGGCTAGGTCGCTCAGGTTTATTGTGGGCACAGCGTACAGGCCAAATTGGGTAAATGTTGAGGACTTTTTTGACTCCTTGACCGAAACAATAACTAGTTTTAATACATACGATCATTTAATTTTAATGGGAGACTTCAATATAAACGTTCTTGACACGCAAAGCGCATCTACCAAAAAACTACAACAGTTCCTTAGCTCTTTACACATGACTAACCACATTAACGAAGCAACTCATTTTACACAGCATAGTGCGACCGCGATTGACCTCATCTGCTGTTCGGGATCGGGATTGGTGTCGGGGACCAGCGTGCACCACGTGCCTGAGCTAGGGGGGCATGCCTTCGTATGCGTCACGCTTAGGGTCCGCAGGCCTAAGATGCCAGTTAGGTTCTTAACCCGTCGCCCTTTGCACCGTATTGACCTAGATAAATTTAATGACGACCTTCGGGGAATAGATTGGGACTTACTTGTTGACAACCACTGTATTGATGACATGCTACGTAATTTTAATGATTTAATTATTTCACTTTTTGACATTCACGCGCCCAAACATACATCCAAGATTGATAATAAAAGTAAACCATGGTTGACAAGTAATCTCAAATACATTATGCATTTAAGAGATAAGGCACATTGTACATATAAACGCACGAAACTAGATTCTGATTATGCTAAGTATAGGGACTTGAGAAAGTTTGCATCTGTTTGTTTATTATCCGAAAAAAAGGCTTATTACCAGTATAGGATCAACGGAAATATATCTAATCCTAAAGTTCTGTGGAAGGGCATTAAGCGGGATGTTGTTGATTTCATGGCTAAGCATCCATTGCCCCTTCACTTCGACGACCCTGATGCTCTGGCTGGACATTTCTTCGACGTTCCTGGGCCTCAATTTCCTTCCTCCACTGTGTCTGCTTACTTCAGAGCGCATCGCTTCAGCTCTACTACTTTCAGCCTGGGTCGAGTGAGCGAGAGGCGGGTGGGCGAGTTGTTGCGGTCGATTGGGAGTGGGGCGCTGGGGGATGACGATGTTTCGAGAGACATGGTGCTTTTGGCATTGCCGGAGGCACTCCCTGCGATTACGCGCCTTATTAATTGCTCGCTTGAGAGTGGAGTCTTCCCGGAGATCTGGAAGTCTGCTATTATTAAGCCAATACCGAAGAAGGAGAATCCAGTGACAAAATCAGATTTGAGGCCGATTAGCATCCTTCCTTACTTGTCTAAGGTCATAGAGAGGGTTGTTTATGAGCAAACAGCTAGCTTTTTGGCCAACAACAATATTTTGCCTATCTTTCAGTCAGGGTTTCGCAGGGGCCATAGTACTACTACGGCTTTAATGGACGTAGTGGATAACATCTTGGCCAGCCAGGATAAGCGTCTCGCCACCATTCTCGTTCTGCTGGACTATACTCGGGCATTCGATGGGCTTAACTGTGAGTTGCTCCTTGATAAAATGAAGTACTACGGTTTTGATGACGTGGCGCTGCGGTGGTTCAGGAGCTACCTCACGGGCAGGAGGCAGAGGGTTGAGATTGCTAGGCCGGACGGGTCGCGTGCTTACTCAGAGCATTACGTTAGCAGTAGGGGAGTCCCTCAGGGCTCGATATTAGGACCGTTATTATTTATTTTATACACAGCTGACATAACTAATCATATACGACATTGCAAATATCATTTATACGCCGACGATCTACAACTTTATATCCCGATTGACATTAATAATTTTGACATTACTATACGTGCTTTGAATGAGGATTTACAGAACATATTTTCTTGGTCTACAGATAATTGCCTCTTGCTTAACCCATGTAAAACAAAGTACATGGTGTTGGGTACAAAGAATTATATTAGTGGGGTAGTTAACAGGGCGCCGAGGATCTTACTGGGTGGGATTCCTGTAGAGCGGGTGACAGAGGCTCGCAACTTAGGGATCACTATGGACGGGGAGCTAAGGTTCGAAAGCCACGTGGTTGCCTTAGTGCGTGCTTGCTTTTATAGGCTGAAGGTTCTGTATAATTACAGAGCATTCTTAAGTGTAGAGGTGCGCGTGGCTATATGTGAGGCTTTGATAATGTCAAAAGTTAACTATGCCCTGGCGGCATATGGGCCGTGTCTGTATAAAAAGACTAGGAGGCTGTTACAGCGTGTCCAGAACGCGTGTGCCAGGTACTGTTTTCCTGTGCCCCCCAGGGCGCATGTCAGCCCCTTCCTTAGGGAGCATGGTGTGCTTAATGTTGAGGCACGTCAGAAATTTTTCCTCAGTTCCCTTCTGTTCGACATTGTTGGGTCTGGCGTGCCGGCGTACCTGTTCGATAAGCTTGAATGGCGGGCTCAGAGTAGGGCTACGAGGGATTGCGTTGCGCCTCTCGTCATACCTCGGCATAGAACAACGGCATTCCGGGGCGGATTTAAATACCACGCGACCAAGTGCTGGAACGATTTGCCGCCGCCGATTAGGGGGTGCGCCGCAAAGACTACTTTCAAAACCAAACTTAAGGCTTATTTATTGTTCCAGCAAAGTCAACTTTCGTGACCTTGGGTTAGATGGGGCTTGGGGTCAATAGTGACTGTAAGACTATGAGTATAAGTATTTTTATTTATTAAGATTATTAAGATTTATGTATTTGTCTATTTAAACTCATGTGTTTGATTCAACTTACCTATATGTATGTGTATATATTTATATTTATATAATATATATATATATATTATATTTTTATTATTATTATTA
The DNA here is from genome assembly GCA_030578115.1 of Leucoptera coffeella. NCBI lineage: Eukaryota > Metazoa > Arthropoda > Insecta > Lepidoptera > Lyonetiidae > Leucoptera > Leucoptera coffeella. Next base: position 21,304 of record JAMBLF010001295.1, read on the forward strand.
TATATATATTATTATTTATATTTTCTGTTTAACTCGTGCCCTCTGCGGCTCAGGCGGAGGATTGGCGTTGTGGGCTTTGGCCTGCAACATATGCTGAGCCTGGGCCCTTTCACAGTGACAGTGCAGTTTCCTGTCTATTGTAATAATTGTAAATGTAAATGTTTTTGTACCTGTGCTGTTTTTGTGAATAAAAATTTTTTCTATTCTATTCTATTCTATTCTACTTATCACACGAGGTTCTGAAAATCACGTTAAGCAGGGAAATAGGAAAGATATGGATATAGAAAAAAAACTAACCGGTAGTAGGAGCCCCGATCGTGGAACAACTTGTAGATGCATTCAGCAGTGAGCTTCTGCTCCTCCTGCGCAGTCTCCTGGTCGTGAGGCTGCTCCGGCGTGGGCTCTATGGCGGTGGTCACGTAGCCAGTCATCAGCCTCGTGTTCCGGTTCATCGTCACCTGCAGGATGGTATTAGTAACATTTGCACCTATTAACTAATATCACAATTTTCCCCTTTGAGGTTTTCGAGTCCATCTTTACAGTTTTGAAATGTTAGTTCATATGAAACTTATTCATCTCCCTGATCCAAATTCTATGAGTCCAGAGTCCAACTTATATCCCACTTGTTCAAGTATATCGTACCTCGAAGTAGCCGTTGCCCTTGTGGATCTGCAGCGTGAGCCTGGCCACGGCGGCCTCGTGCAGCGGCGGCTGCTGGTAGAGGTGCAGGTCGCGGAACAGCACGGAGACGCCCTGCCGCCCGCGCCCCGCGTGCATGCCCAGCGCGTCCCACACCAGCACCAGCGCACTCGCGAATGGGAACAGCACGTCCTCTGACACACCAATCAAACAAGAATACCATATATTGTAGACACATAGTATAATGGTGGCTTCGCTTATGTTTGAAAGAGATTCTAGTGTGTTTTGTACAAAGAGAAATTTACAGGAGTTTTTCATATTGATGCCTTCATACCAGATAGTTATGCTAAAGAGAAATAAGGATGCTTTTGCAAGCTTACTATTTATGGTAAAGCTGAAATGCAAGATACATATACTAACTTTCGAAGTTACAGCCGCAACACAAAGGCTTTGCAAATGTCTATTATAATCTATGTAAATTTGACAACGATCTTGCAGAAAAAATGGAAATTTAGTAATGTGATCTCTGTACGATAGATAGACCCAACTAAAGTGCATCAATACCTTTAGGCAAGTGGCAAACCGCACACAGATTCCTCCACATTTAGATTTTTATCTTAGCGTTTAGCCACTTGTCTGCAGATCTGGTGAGCGTTACCTCCATGCAGGTTCCCCTTGAGGAAGTGGTGCTCGTCGTCGTGGAGGGAGACCACCGCTTTGCACTCCGTCGCGTTCCTCTTCTGCGCAGACGCGTACAGCGCTATGGACCTGTCAAACCACATGCGGACAAAAGGTATAAATAGATAGTCAAGCCTTCTGTTACTAAAGAGGCTGTTTCTGGCCCATGAAATTTTTGCAAAACCTTCAAATTGTAATTGGTAATAAAATAATCATAATACATAATTTTGTCTCTTTTCTCTTTCTCCTTATAAAGTTCTCGATCTTAGTCATTTCATGTAACCTTTAAGATATCTGGGTGGAAGTAAACAAGGAAACAAGATGCCATAGATGTGTTTCATTTATTTCAAAGCAAGTACGAACCATTTCTCGGTGTGCGCCCACTCGGTGAGGTGGGAGAGCATGGGGGTGCCCGTGGAGACCGGGAACTGCACCTTGGGGTACAGCGACTTCACCCGGGGGTTGTAGCCTTGCATGTACAGGCTGCGAACAATAAAACAGAATTTTTTAAAACTATCTGGATCAGATTAATCATTCTCGCTCTGAAAATCGTACTTAAAGAAGAATTTTCGTATTTCTCTAATCAGAACATGATTTGGAAACATCGCATGTCATATTACATGCCGGTTAAGTTAAAAATCGTTTATTGTCAAACTTCACGATTTAACTTAACAATTATATTCTTCTAAATATCTTTACAGGCATGACTAATACATAAGATACTTTACTTATTAATTAAAAATTAACTAAAGATTTATACATACATGTCACCAAGTCTATGATCCCTAACTACACTCGACCTACATGGCGCGATCGGTTATGATCGAGTTCGGGTTCGATTCCCGGTGGCGGCAGAGTTAAGAAGTACGCTTTTCTACTGCTTTCCAGTCTGGTCGTTGATTATATATATATGCTTGTATGTATTTATCTATATATAATAAGTATATATTTCTTAAATATACGTTGACTAGTACCCTTAACACAAGTCTTAAATGTATTTACCAAGGGGCTAGTTCAATAGGTGTTATAATGTCCAAATCTTATCATATTATTATTATTATAAAAAAAAACACTGAATTATCGTATGACTCACGATCCGATGGCCTCGAGCAGGAAGCGCACGTTGTCGGGATGGGCGCGCCTCGTGAGCGGGATGTGCACGCAGTTGGGGTGCAGCGAGCGCTTGAGGATGGCCTGCAGCAGCCCGTGCGGCGCCACCTCGATCAGCACCGCGTTGGACGGGATCTCCGCAGCTGTCTCCTCGAACAGCACCGAGCTCTGACGAGGCAGACAGGTTACTTTGAAAATTTCCGTCGGTCAATGACAAAACATTCAATTAATAATAATAGAAAGATTTTAAACGAACACAACTAACTAATAAGACATTATTTGTTGCTGCGAAAGAGAATTGGTTCGCAGTATTCGACGCAAATTAGTTTCTATAGCAAAGTCATGTATATTTATTCAATTTCTGACATGCACACTCTTCAACGGAGTCTCTCTTTCGGAGTCTATTAAACTGAAGTGTGAATGGTACTGGGTAACTGAGACATGACGTCGTTTCTGATTTGGAGACAGAGCATCTAACTTTTTTACTAGCTCTGTATTCTAAATACTCGTAAATGTGTTTTTCTTTATAACGTATGACTCACAAGTAGATTGTTCGTATGGTACTCGGCGGAGCAGAGCTTGGCAGCGGCCTCCCCCCACCTGCTCTTGGGCACCGAGGTGGAGAGCCAGCGCTCGGAGCGAGGCCGCGGCTCCTTTATCACCTCTTTCAGCTGCTTCAGCAGACTTGGACCTGCAACAACGGTGTGGGAGATTAGAAGTTAAGCCATATAAACGTTAAAGCTGGTGTACTCAATCTTTGACGCATGGTATTTGTGATACGCCAGGTGGTGAGACGTGTGTATTCCTAATCTATAATGCAAGATTTTTCCTGTTAAGCACATCGTTGCTACGGTGGAGGATAATGTTGTGATCATAAAACTTGCTTCTGAAGAATAGACAATAAGCACAAGGAAACTTCGGAACAGGTAAAAGTGATAGTGTGTAAACTGGGATGAAATATTGCGGTAGCATATCTGGACAACAAGTTTTTGCGATTCAGTGGGAAAGTAAACTACTCACCTGCTTCCTGGATGTATCTGGAGTGGTAGGCGATGTTGGAGCAAGGCACTTCTTTGGCGAATATCCCGCGGGCTGTCAACTCTGTCACGAACTCGGCCATCTTGTCAGCGGGTCCGGAAATGGTGCTGGAGTCCGGGCCGTTGTGACACGCCACCTCGATTTCCGGGGGGCACAAGGATACTATCTGGAATCAGAGAGAGCGTCAGTATCGCAAGTGTAAGGCTTTTAAGTTAGATTTTAGAGAAATTGCATTGAAAGTGATGATGCCATCCATCCAAGCCGATTTCAGCTACGGTAACAGCCTCCTGCCATAGTTCGGTCCGTTTTTCTTTTTTTTTGAGAATCTCACAGATCACCAGCCCTTGCATGTGCTCTCATGTGGCTTGCATAGCCAATCTTGGCTTTCAGCAGCCGCGCACACAACGGGCATGTGCAAGTAGGAGGTCCTTAACCACTCAAAGGAGACCCTTCATAAAGGCTAGGCTAACCTCATAGATGGTAAATACAGCTCAATAGTTCTCATACATACATATATGTTTTCGTCTTTTAATCTCATTCGGGGTGAATAGAACCTCGGAGACACGATCATATCTCCTAAGTCACTTCTTAGAATGGATATTGGGGTTGAGATGTTACATTATGGAACATGGAGACAATAACAGTGGTTGCAAGCCCATTGCTAATCGATTACATTTACTCCTAGTCCCTTAGTCATCTCCTACGACATGCCGGGAAGAAAGGCTGTAAATTAGCATTCTTTTTACGCCTCGGGCTCGTACAGGACTACACACTCAAGCCTACTTAACGGTAACGTACTCCAGAACCAAAAGACTTTTTTAGTTATAACGTATGCGTGTAATTGCAAGTACAAGTAAGCCATAAGGAAAGAAATACGAACTTGCTTGTAACCCAAGCCGACGGCCGCCATGGAGCCCTTGATGAAGGGCGTCTGGATGGAGACCAGCCCCCGGCTGTAGGCCGACAGCACCATCTCCTCGGCCGAGAGGCAGCCGTCCGCGTACGCGCAGCCCAGCTCACCCACACTGTGGCCTATAAGGCAGGAAAGTAGTCCTATTATGAAAGATGTCAAAATTCCAAGAAACTCAAATCTTGGTTCGTTCTTGAGTCGGTTCATTATTTATATATTCAGGAGTTATTTAATGTCGGAAAAAGGTAGCTAGTTACAATTCGTAAAAATTCCTGAATTCGTTTTCTGTCTATGAAACGAATCGTGGGCTTATGACTAATACATAATGATAAATATTATAATGGCTATGGGACTTAGCCAAGAAAACGGCTTACACCAATTTTTTCACCAATACAATAAGAATATGGATGTTTTACATAAAACACCTAGGCTTTTCTTACCAATGATCTTGTCGGGCTTGATGCCGAGCTCGGTGAGCACGTCGGTGAGGCCTATCTGCACGGCGGCGATGCCCACGAAGGAGTGCAGCACGTTGTCGAACGTCGCCTTGTCCGGGGAGCTTATGATGTCAAATATGTTCAAGCCCTTGGGCTCTAGAACCTTGTGGCAGCTGAAATAACACAAACACTATTACACATGCAAAAAACATTCAAAAATATATCTCATTTGTCATGTATACGAGAGATCGTGTTTTGTGGCGTACCCTTGGGGAGGCCTACGTCCAGCAGTGGATTGCTATAGGCTGATTGATTGCCTCATATTTCTTTTAGTTGTCTGGACTGGCCCTGACGAACTCACGGGCCCATTATGAGGATATCTGTCTATTCTGAGCTACTGTTTACTGGGTGCTCCTACATCTGGAGCATGACACTATCCTCACTGTCATGATTGTTGATGACAATCTGATAAAACGTACCTTTTACACACATGTGTGTATTTACGTCCATTAATCTCTTTTGGAATGGACAAATCTTGGAGAGATGTTATACCCTAGGTCACCTTTAGCATAACCACAGTGGTGCTCTAAGTGTGTTAACGACGTGTTTATTGGAGTCCAACTATATCGCTATATCAGCCTATGGGTTGCCAAATCTCTTACTCCTGACCTCGCTTGAATTAAATTAAGAAGTCTCTGTCTCAGAACAATTAAACCTCTGACTACCTCGCATGAATTACATTGACACGTGCCCTACCGTTGTATGGCCTTGGCGAAGGCGGGTACGAGCAGGAGCTGCTGGCCCATGCCGGGCCACTGGGAGCCCATGCCGCTGTACACGAACCACAGAGGGCGCTTGGCATCGTCACAGTAGTCTACCTTCTCTGACAACGCAGTTGTCTGGTTGTTCTCGTCGGTGCCTGTGACAATAATACGATATTAAGGAATCCTGTCCTAGTTTAGCCTAGTCAGGAAGTCCCATGCTATAATAGGACGTAGAAAGAAAGCAAACTAGCTGCTCTTCTTACTGGTATGTTGTAGGATGCGACTCAGGTACTAAAGGTGAATGTTTGATATTGGACGAAGAGTTAGCAACCGGTCACTAATGATCCACATAAAGATTAGCACAATTATTTGAAATATTTTTACACCTTGATTACTTTATATTATGCATTAACATTGGACAATTATAGTAGTTACTCCTTGTTTTTCATTGTTAATGATATTCAGTTGCTTAAAAATACCCGCACCCAAAACGATTTATAACTATACATAAAATCAACGTTAAATTACAGTCGTCTATGGTTCGTTAACAAAGTCAGCAGTTAAGTGAAAGTTGAAAATACTTATAATTATTTTCGGCTGAATATTTACTCAATTGTGATGCCAAACTGGCTAAATATGTTCGCTTTGGGATAAGAGGATCAGAATGAACCGAAGAACAAGGAAGAGAAGAATTGGAGCTTCAACCTCGTTTTTCTTCGGTTGTAGCGGCTGGCGGCGTTGCTGTAACCATGGCGATGGAATAACAAGAAGTTCAAACGCCGTGGCATCAGTGTTTGTACTTCAGCCGACATAACCTTAGGGGTGAATGGCTTAATAAAGAATTAAAAAAAAAGACTTAGACACTGACCGAGTATGAGGAAGCCCCTGCCCAGATGGCCAGAGATGCTCTTCTCGTGGATCTCGTGCAGCAGGGCGATCTGCTCGGGGTCCAGCGGCTGCGCCTTCAGCTCCTCCAGGATCTTCTTCACCGCGGACTCCTGCCTACCCGACACGGTCACTATGCGCGGTATCTTCGACTCGTACTTCTTCAGGTCCTGGACATTGATAAAAATAGAATAATATATGTACAGAGCTCTATGGCGCAAGTGTACGAGGAGACCCGACCCCAGATAAACTGGGAAGAGGGTTGGACAAAGAAGAATAATATATGTATTCTAATATTTGGACATTATTACACCGATTGAACTAGCCCTTTGTTAAGTACATTTAAGAATTGTGTTAAAGGTATCACATACACTTATTATATACATAGACAAGTACATATATAGTATATAATCAACGATCAGACTGGAAAGCAGAAGAAAAGCGTAGTTCTTAACTCTGCCTTCACCGGGAATCGAACACGGGATCTCACGATTAGCGTTCAGGCGGCACACCGATCGTGTCACCGAGGTCGTCAAGAAGAAATCATTCATATTACAAGTATTAAGGATAGAATAGAGTAGGTTCGACTTCTGAAATATTCTTCTATGATTGATAACATGCTTTAAAAGTGATAAGGTTTAGTTGATGGTCTACCACTCAAGATACTGAAAGAAAGTTCCAATCAATTGTTTTCTTTTAATTTTAATCTAAGGTAGACCACCGAGAAAAATATATGTTGGTAGGTAAGAAACAGCTCCCTCTAGGAGCTAATTTATACATTTGAAATTACTTGTACTATGAATCACTGAAATATCGTAAATTTCACATATAAACATAATATACAATGTACTCTATGTATGTAATGTAATATACAATGTACTCCATGAAATTACGTTCATATGATCGAGAGGTTTAGATGACACACATTCCCACCTTAGGCTTGTACCGTCCATGCAAGAGTATGTGGACGTTGAGGCCGGTAGCAGAGAAGCTGTTGACCCCCACGAAGGTTCTGCCGAACTTGTGGTGGTCGCTCACCACCTGCAGGGAGCCATCCTGCAGACAGGCGATGTCCTCTGGGGGGCTCTCGAAGTGCAGGTTGGACGCTATCTCTCCTCGTTGGTAGGCTAGCAGGACCTGGGAACAGACCATTTACAAAGTTCATTTTATTATATGTCCTATCTGTCTATTTATACATCACTACATAGTATTAAACAAAGTCGCTTTCCCTGGCCTTATGTACCTTTGTATGCTTATTAAATCTTTGAAACTACGCAACGGATTTTGATGCGGTTTTTTTTAATAGATAGAGTGATTCAAGAGGAAGGTTTATATGTATAATAACATCCATTAAATAGTGGAGTAGGCTATATATTTTATACCCGTGCGAAGCCGGAGCGGGTCACGTCTATTCTAATATAATTTGACGACCTCCGTGGCGCGATCAGTTAGACGCCTAAACGCTAATCCTGGTGAACTCCTAGGTTCGATTCCCGGTGGAGGCAGAGAAAAGAATTACGCTGTTCTTCTGCTTTCCAGTCTGGTCATTGTTTATATATGCTAAATATGCATTTATCAATATATATAAATAGTATATATTTCTTAAATATACGTTGTCTAGTATCCTTAACACATGTCTTAAATGTACTTAACAATAGGCTAGTTCAATTGGTGTAATAATGTCCTACAATATTATTATTATAACTATCGGGGCTTAGAGGATATTAATTGTATATGCAGAAAAATATTAGCAAGCCTGAACGGCAATTCAAGATTAATAACTAACGGGACTTATCGCGTATGTTTTTATATAATAAAGTTACCTTTATTAACCCGACGTTTCGACTACGTTGCAGCAGCCATGGTCACGGGCAGACTAGTAAGTTATTAATCATCTCTTAAAACTATAATGGCAATTCAAGAGTATTATTAGTAACAAATTCTAATTCATTATGTCTTTTTGCGACGTAACGCGATAGTCTTATGAAACGACATAACAGTAAGAAGCTTGAACTTCTTTCTCCATGGGCAGGTGGCAGGTGGCAGGTGGCAGATGGTACCTTGGCGATGCTGCAGATGCCGGAGGCGGCCTCCGTGTAGCCGATGTTGGACATGACGCTGCCCACGAGCAGGGGCGCCGCCCGCCCTCCGCAGAACACCTCGCCCAGCGCCTGCAGCTCGCTGCGGTCCGCCTCCGGGATCGCTGCACAACAATCAATCAATCAGTGTCTTCAACACAATATACTGGACCATTGACGAATGTTACTGTTGATCAGTTCATAAGAATACATCGTTAAATGCTTGATAAAAAATTACATTTTAAATGCAGTCTTATCAATATTCATAAATGGTTATACATAGATGTATATTTAGTAAAACTCAAACTAATTAGAATATATTTAAGTTTTTAAATAAAATAATCACAAGGTGAATCCCTAAAAAGCAACATACTGCTTTCAAGTAGTCCAAGAATCAGCTAGTTACTGTTTTCTAAAACTCCGCTATGTATTGTTATCTAAGTCAAGTTAAATTGGTAAGGCTGTAAGAAAAAGGTTAAAATGAACTGTATTTAATATACAGATCATGAAAGGATCTCAAGGCGACCAATGCGAAGAACAGAATTGCACATTTAAGAAAATGAGGACATATAAGTGATGCAAGAGACATACGTCAATGGTCTCAAGCAGCACATTTCTTGGTACTTGGAGGCAGCATACCTGAGCCAAAGGCCTCGACGTATTCGACGTCCCGGGGGCTGACCCTGGCGTCGAGGTAGCAGCCGCGCAGGAAGCTTGCGATGGCCTGGGGCTCCCGGTAGGGCCCGTAGCGCTGGCCCAGCTGCCCCTGGCTGGCGCACCGGAACTCGCTCTTGATGAAGCGCAGCTCCGCGTAGATCCTAAACACAACGAGATGGAGTAGAGAGACGGAACTCTGGGCTATTAAGCTCTCAGTGGTACATGTATTAATGGCGTCTTAACAATGAGAGTTAATCTAAGGATGACCTAAAGGAAAAAACGGTGATTTGTACATCGAAAATATGTGATATTTGACATAAAGATGTCTAAGAAGGTATTATGTGTATGTATATCATATGGCGTTACTTTGGGGAGGCCTACGTCCAGCAGTGGACTGTCATAGGCTGATTGATTGATTGATATCATATAAGATGATTATGATATTATACATATATACATCAAGAAGTAATTGAAGATAGGGCGCAGTGGTGCTACCTCTTGGCGTCCTTGGCCCTCTGCAGGAAGAGCACGTTGATGCCGTCCGACCTGGCGAACCCACTGGCCTCCTTGTCGAACGTCCTGGTCTTGCCATCCTTCGCGATTTTCATTATTCTGCAAATGATAAGACGTTGAAGTAATTCAAAATGAGGATATATCAGATATAGGTCTTACGCATTTCTTAGCTAGTGTTCTCGTTGTCAGTTTTTATATGCCACCGTATCTTACATACACGTCACAATGGTTAACAATTTCGTATAGTTTGAGTGATCAAAGATGATTGAAAAATATTTGGTTACACAAATACATAAGTAACACCCATCTTAGAGCCATAATTGGATTTTCCGGGTTTAACTTTTCTTCCTCGTAACAATAAAGACTGTCATAACCATGCAAGGATAATGCTACCGATGACTAAGGAAGTGTTACATCTCCGTGGTTTTGTTAATCCATGTGTGGTTGTGTTGGTTGAGTTGGTGGAGGCTGACCTGCCGTAGTGGATGGAGGGCTGCGGGTGCAGGCAGACGTTGGCGCCGCCCACGACGGCCGCCTCGCACTCGCCCTGGCTGATGGCCTCGTAGGCCTTCTCCAGCGCCACGGCGGAGCTGGCGCACGCCGCGTCCACCGACATGGAGGGGCCCTTCGCGTTCAGCCAGTACGAGATGCGGTTCGCGAACATCGCCTTGCTGCACCTGCGAACGAACACTCAAGGTTCAAACACTAACGGCCATTATTATAGTCAATACAGACCAAACTTGTACATGTTACGTCCATTTCTTACATAATTTCCCCCTGGCAACACGTATAGGTTTATACATGCGACCATAAAGGACCGGAATACAATTTTGTAAGTCAAATATATGTATTAGTTAGTAGTATGTAGTATATTGAATATTATACCCAATTTTGATTCTTAAATGCATCATTAAAATCTGGGTTTCTCAGCTATTCATTGATACTAATCTGGATGTTGTCCACTCACCCTGCAATTCCGAAGCCGGTGCGGATGCTGGCCATGTAGAAGCTGGCCTTCTCCGTCTCCGAGAAGCAGGAGCCCACGAACACGCCCACCTTCTTGCCCGACAGGTGCTCCGGACTCAGCCCTGCACATGGCAACGAGAACTGAGTTACTAACAGATTACACTACTTCCGAGAAGCCAACAACGACAATATGAAATTCATTTGCGAAATAAATCCACTACGGTGGCAGAAAGTAACAAGAGGTAACCAGCCTATTCCAAGGGTTAGATAATTGCCAGTGGTTGTTTATGGTACCATGGTGTACCATTCATCACATTGCGAACAGACTATCTAGTCAACACGTGGTTTCGAGTATCACTAACTGCCTAATTTCGGAGATGGATTGGACACTTGATCTTTGACTACGCAAGGGTTGATGGTAGTGAATGTGAGTAGTGACCTGCGTCGTAGATGGCCTGGTAGGTCTGCTCGAGGATCTTCTTGGACATGACGTCCATGTTGGTGCCCAGGCGGTAGTGCACCTTGAAGAACTGCGCGTCGAACTTGGACAGGTCCGGCGCCTGCCCCAGGTGCTGCACCAGCTCAGGGTGCTCGAAGTGCCAGCGCCGGTGCTCCGCGTTGATGGGGTTAGTCTGCACACAAGAACATACACACGATCACATGAGTTTCTTGGCATTTCTTCTCTGCAGGATTTTGCTTTACGAAATGCCAATAGTTTAATTAGATTTATTTAAATTTTTTTAATTAACTAATTGTAATGACAACTTTTCCGGTCGAAAGGTTTTTTTTTTTGACTTTCAATAAGTGATTTTATAATCCTCATATTGAATAAAAAGCATTTCATTTCATCATTGTCATGTGCGATGTAGTCGGTGAACATTATCCTTCGTGGAGTAATCGAAAGGTGCAGTGTACATATCAGCTATGCCGAGCGTGTGCATCTGGATTGAGGCCCATTTTTCTAATGTTTGTCAATCGAAATGAAACTCACAGGGCAGTTAGTAAAAATTTGTAAAACCTATACCAGTAAAACTTAATTTTTATGTGATTCCATGGCGACCTTGACAGTGGAATAATATGGGATCGGAAATAAAACACAAGTAAGTCCTTACATTTATTTCTAATGGAAAAGAACTACTATGATTTATCTGCCAGAAAAATTAAAAAATAAAGCTTCTTGCTCCCTACGCTTATGTGGTACATATGAGGAGTGTCTGTTCAAAAGGGACTATAATCACTTTATGTAATTTTTGAGAAAACAAGGAAAACTTCTCATTTTATCTGCTAATACTCACTCTTCAAATTAAGTGCGTTGTTAGATAGTATATGGTAATTGAAATATATATACACAATTTGAATGATTTGTGATCAATATTTCAATAAATATTAAATATCAAATTTCTAAAATGGTTCCTTTTGTTCAGACAGATTGGTTAACTAGTCCCCTTTGAACAGGCTTTTATGAAAAAAAACATAAAAAACATTGACAGCTCCGGACCTGTCTAAAATGACAATTTTATTTTTATTTGATCGTAGACAATATAGGTAAAAAACTAAAAAAAAAATATAGTTCAGTGTGTTCAGAAACTTGAGTGGTGAAATGTATAACAAATAAAATTAAAAGTGATTTCTGAAATTTAATAAAATTAAGCCTTTTTGTTCAGATTAATGATTGATAGTTTTAAAAAAGTATAAGTAATAGTCCTTTTTGAACGAACAATTAAAAACTGCTTCTGGAACAGATTTCAGTCTATAAAATAGTCCTATTTGAACAGAATTACAAACATTGAGTGTAAATTTAGTATGGAAATATGTCGTATAGCGTGTTAAATTTTAGTGACTTTATAGATTTTATCATTTAGAACTAGATTCCATAAAAAACGAAATTTCAAATTTTGCAGATAGGCCCTTTTGAACAGACACTCCTCATATGCGAAATTATCTACGATGAAATTGTAACAACATGGACCTACCATGTGAAAGCAATACATAGATACATTGTCAAGAAACCTCCCTATGCGCTGGGCTAACGATCAGTGCTTCTCATTAGTAACATGGGTTGCCTGTCAACTTAGGCGCTGATTCTCTAATAATAAAACTTATGACCATAAACGGATTACTTGAAACGATGGACATCTCATTTTTCCCCAAAAGGAATTAAATAAAAGAGTGGAAAATAAATAAATGTATACATAATACCTAACGGTGAGGGGAAACATCGTGAGGAAACCTGCCTATCCCTCAGGATAGGTAATAGTCAGTGCCTATATACGGGGATACGGTTCACGTTAGCTGCTGTCTATCTAGTATCTATACGCGGGATTTGAATGACCCATACCTAACATGCCTTCGAAATTTCGGAGATGGGCATTCAAGCCTCTGACTACCCCGCCATAATAAAAAAGGGAGTGTGTGTATACACAAGTCGTGAAGCATATCTATGTATGTATAATAGCTCTCATATTCAGTGTGGGAATCAATTAACACCAAAGGTCAAATTAGACAAATAAACTAATGATTTATTACAATTGCTAATTGCATGTACTAAGTTCTTTCTAATTAATGCAATGCCTTGAATTGTTCTAGGTGTTCAGTGAAGGAGTATCAACCATTTATATTCCTATGCATATTGTAATGTAGCCATTTATATTATTGACGCAATTAAGGAATTACGTCAAACATTATATTATATTCATGCTAAAAAGTGACCTAGGACATTTAATATATGTCCGAGATTCTGGCCACGCCGAAAGGGATTAAAGATCGTGAATGAATATGTTTACGAATTACGATCCACTTTTCACAATATAGTGAGCACCCAAACATGACATATATGGCTGCTGACTTCTTGTTAGAGTGCCTAGGCCCCAAACAATGAACCATATTCATAGACACACGTGATTCACAATTTCACTGCGAATATTGAATAAACAGAGGCTATCACTTGCCGCTTTGAACAACTCGAATGCATTTCGCTGACTATCCATTGACTTGATAAATGCTCTGTTGTACAAATTCTACTTCATGAGTATACATTTTTTTAAGTACTTGTTCACATCCTTTTCATGTTTTGTAAACGACCTAGGATACAAATAAATCACAAGTAGAAAGATTACTCTCCCGTGCTAGTCTGGGACGTAGAAAGACTGCAAACTAACTGCCGTTCTTCCCAGCCTGTCGTACGAGGCGACTTACTAGGACTAGGGGTAAATCGAATCAATTGCGCGATGAGCTAGCAACCTGTCACCAATGTTTTATATAACATCGCAACCCGATCAAAAGAATGTAATGCTAAAAAATTACCTATCAGAGGTTATCGTGTCTCCGAGGTTCTGTCAACACCGTAAGGAATTAGGGGACGTGAATGTATGCATGTGTAGGATTTACTGTGTCCTACAGGAAAAGAGGAAGCTTCCTACCTGGGCAGGTGTTCGTCCAGGCTAATGGCCTGAGTTGGAAATTTGTATATATCTTGTTTCCGATAAATATTTCACTTGCGCGTTCTAGGAAATTGATTTGTGTGATTATTATTTTATTCTTGGCGGCGTCATCTGTGGTAATTATATTTAACTAATTGCAACTTAGATTTACTTAGGTTTCTCTCTGTGTGTGGCGCTCTAGAGGTCGCCACATGTATGGAGGCAGATCACTTCCACTGGGGTCCCATACCTTGTTATAGAGGATGTGCTCGAGGTCCTTGACGCTGTGCGCCTGGGGGAAGATGCCCGCCATGCCGGAGATCACCACCCGCTCGCCCTCCGCCATCTCGAGCTCTGGACGCTGGTCTTCTGGTGCAGGGGCCATTGCTCACAGGAACCTGCAGGTGTATACATGCGCTTAGTCGCTTTTTACGTATATACAAAGATATACTTCACTACATAGTATAAAACAAAGTCGCTTTTTTGTCCCTATGTCCCTTTGTATGCTTAAATCTTTGAAACTATGCAACGGATTTTGATGCGGTTGTTTATAATAGATAGAGTCATTCAAGAGGAAGGTTTATATGTATAATAACATCCATTATATAGTGGAGTAGGCTATATATTTTATACCCGTGCGAAGCCGGAGCGGGTCAATAGTTGTTTATAAAATATACTCGATAAGTCCCATTTTCTTGTAAAGATACCTATCATACCAATTTCCTTTAGGCAGAGATCACGGATGCCAATTTGTCTCGATTCTGATAATCCACTAACATCATTGGTTGATTCATATTCATCCGCATACACATTTGGCGGTTACTGGTATTTCTAACATCACCCTTTTTCAATATGTCGTCTATCTGACAGTCATACGTCTTATTGTGCCTAACCCTAAGTAACTGTTACACCTCATCCTCATATATCCCTTTGTCAATCATTCATCCGCATAACATGTCAAAACTATCAAAGCATGTCCTTTTCAATCTTTGTCACTACATCTTCTTTCCAAAACCCTATGTCTATCTATATATCATTAAAGTTCACTTTTAACACGCTTCTTAGTGACCGCATTTTGACGGCATTGATTCTACTTTCATGCTTCTTGTGCCATATCCAACTTTCGCTACCAACGTGAATAGCCATACGTGCCGATTGGGAAACCATTTGACTACTCCTAACACATTCTTGGCCCCATTAATTTTATAAACTGCATACACTAGATACAAAAAGACAAACGTGTTCACAACCATTAACCCTTGCGGTGTAGTCAGAGGTTGAAATGTCTATCTCTGCAATTGCGAAGGTAGTAATTCTATGGCCACCTCGAACCCACGTGTTGACCAGATAGTCAGTACTCAATGTGACAGGTGGGAAACCATGTTACAATTTACAAGCACTAACTATTACCTGTTCGGGCAACAGGTAGGTTTCCTCACGACACAATCTCACTTAAATTCGTTCATAGCACAATACGTGTGAAAAACGGAAAAGTATGTATGAGAAGGTTTATGGGGTTGAGTGAGGCAAAAGAGATTTGTAAGAATCGTTCCAGGTGGCGTTTGATAGCTCCGTTACTTCGCAATTGGGGAGAATAACACCCGAACCGGACTATCCCACAAATGATCAAAATCGTAGGTTACAAAAATGGGTCGATATCAATAAATGTTTAGTAATTCTAGCAAAGCATTTGCGATTATTGTATTTATTCACTTAGACACTCGCTGGTTTTAATATAATTATACATACATGCTTATACACTTCAAGTCTTAGCAATACAAAAGATAAATAAAATACTTTAATACGCTAAAAATGACGCAAGGGATAGAAAGAGGAAACAAATTTAAATGACACTATTTAAAAATAAGAACTTTGGTCCCTTAGTCGCCTCTCATGATTTAAATAAAAGTGAATACTTACGTCAAACATAAAATAACAAGCACACACCTCTATAATAGAACAGCAATTGCACTAAGGTGAAACATTTGATTAACATGATTCCTTATATAACTTTTTAATTAGTAGGTATTAATAAAAACAAACTAGCGTCAATGAATATGCAATTGTGTTTGTTATTCGTTTGACCCACATTGACTTTAACATTCTCTATTGCGGGGTAGGCAGCGGTACTATTTCTATAGTTAAATACCTAAGTAAAAGTTCGTAGAACATATACAGATCAAACTGGAGACATTCTTCTCAAAATTGAATTTCGTAGCGAGATAAGGTAGGATCTCTGTGAAAGTGGCGGTCAACAGTTTGTACTTATATCCCTTTAGATGGGACAAGGCGTGAAAAAATGTATTTAAATAACATTTACGCCAGTTTCCTTATAGAGGTATACGCAGAGATCACAAATCCCCTTTATCCCCATTCTGATAAACTTTTTTCGCTCAATTAACATCCACATACCTCCTCATACATATTCGGTGGTTGTAAGTATTTCTAACGACACTCCTTATCAATATATCGTGTAGGAGTGTATAAAAGACAAAGAAAAACGCGTTCACGACCACTAACCCTTGCGGGATAGTCAAAGATTCATGTTTCAATATCCGCACTTGCGAAGGTAGTAATTCTATGGCAAGCTCGAATCCACGTGTGGACCAGATAGGCAGCACTCAATGTGACAGGAGGTAAGCCATGGTGCCATTTACAAGCACTGAATATTGCCTGTTTAGGGAACAGTTTCCTTTCGATATTTTCCCTCACCGTAATATTCGATGCATTTCGTAAATGTATTTTCATTACCAAAATATACATCGAAATTCATTAAACTTCGTTTCCATTGATACATGCTCAAGCGGGGTTTGAATCCTGTACCCACTGATACAGGATCAAGCCCTAAAGAACTGAGTTATGTAATAACTGATATATTGGTAATATTTATTCGCCGCCGTATAAAGACCATGGTAATATTAAGACGACCTTTGTGGTGCGAATAGTTAACCACCTAAACGCTAATCCCGGGTTTAATTTCCGGTGGAGGCAGAGTTAAAAACTACGCTTTTCTTTTGCTTGCCAGTCTGATGGTTTATTATATAATACTAGATATGCATTTATCTATCTATAACAAGTATATATTTCTTATATATACGTAGTACAGTTAACACAATTCACAAATGTATTTAGTAAAGGGCTAGATTAATTGGTGTAATAGTTTCTTAATAACGGCGGTTTATAATAAAACCTTTACCCCTAAAGGGTTATTTCTAAGATCCACCAGTTACAGCCCTTTGCTGAATTGATTCTGAGCGATTTCGTACAGAACTTGCAATTTACTTATATCAAGAATTTTTTTACATCATTTTACGAGATACATACAAATCCACACTTCTACGATCTCAACTGCATAGGCAGATATTATCGAGCACCCCGTAGAACGATCGTGACAGACACTGCCATTTTTGTATAATATTGCCAACTGGCTTATTCTTGGCGGAACTTGGTTCTAGGGATTTTTAAAAAATAAATAAATTAAAAAAAAAGATACATGTTATGGAGGAGTAATAATTTTTATTAATAAAAGATTCAGTAACAATAGGAAAATAATGTGAAATGCATCAACTACGGTGAGGAAAAAGTTTGACCTCAGTTTTTTAGGTTTTCCTCAGAACAGGTCATAACAGATCAAGGCTTAAAAATACTGATATAAACTATCAGGCGTCACAATCAGTGCCAACTATCTGGTAATTTCGTAGGTTAGAGGTAACCATTGAGTACCGGATAACTTCTAACTACCCCCCAAAAAGGGAAAGATATTACATGATGTATTTGTTGTATTATGTAAAAGACGGAGTATAATCTACTGAAGCATATTGCAATCAGATATAAGACTTATTGCAGAAGTTTGACGTTAGAACTATTGTCAATATCCATCTAGTGTGTATGAAGTGTAGTAATTAAGTGCAAGTGGTTTGTCCGAATCGAGATCAAGGAAGGAAATAGTATTTGTGATCTTTGCCCTCTATAGCGAGACCAGTGTGGCGTGTATGTCTAGATAAATGAAATGAATAAGAAATTAATCTAATTTCTTGATAAATAATTGTATAGGCTGTGCTTGACAGAAACTTTAAAGAACCAAAGTCATTCAAGTCTCGAACTACACCTCAAAGAATAACAGTAGAAACCTTAAAAATAAAACAAACACGAAACCTCAACATCAATATTTTATTAGCTACCACACAACAAAGCAAAACTTTAGAAATGCCTAAGACGTAATCTTCTTACTAGTGTCAATTTGCGCGACAATAGCACGGGGATAAGTGTCACAAAGGTTCCTTTGGCTGTACTTGTCCAGGATATCCTTGCTCAGGTGCCTGTTCACTATGACGGGGCACTTGATGTCCTGAATAGCGCTGCCGTGGTCACTCTCAATCTCATACACCACCACTTCGCTACTCGTGTACTTAGACAGGCCCAAGTCGCCTGCACTGCCCTTAGATTTGATGACAACGATTTTAGCCTTCAACGGAGTATCTACTAAATGTTTGGCATCGTAATCTCTAGCTGTTTTGATCCTGTAGTACGTGGCATCGATGGAACCTTTAATATACTGCCATGACTGCTTGACCTTGCTTTTGAGGCTTCGAAGGCAGCTTTCTACCTTCTGGTCCCAGTCACCGCTCTTTAGCATGCACTCTAGGTCAGCGGGAACTTCCTCGTCAGTCAGAATGGTGTACATGTGTCGAATGATTATGTTCTGTAGTTCGTCTTCTGAAGTTGTACTCTGGATGCCGGTCAGAGAGTCTAGAGTGGCTGGGTAGGTATCAGGTGACGCGTCCACGCAGTAGACAACGCCGGTTAATCCTGAAGAAAAATAAAAGGTTATTAAAAGTCGATATATTCATCAGCAATTTTTTTATCAGGGTCTCATCAGATAGTCAACACCCAAACTAGTGGTAATCTACATTGCTGTATTTGGGCATTTACTATTGCCTATCCCCAAGAATAAGTTGTTTTTTCATAATTTATTCCTCACGCTTCACGACTTTTGTATACACACTCCCTTTTATATCTTGGCAGGGTAGTCAGAGGCTCGATTGCCCATCTCCGAAACCATCTCAAAACTCTGAAATTTTGAAGGCTTGTTAGGTATGGATCACTCGAAGCCCGCTTTCGCTAGACAGACAGCACCCAACGTGATAGGAAGTAAACCGTATCGTGGTATATAGGCAGTGTCTATTACTTATCCCGAGGAATAGGCAGGTTTTCTCACGATGTTTTCCCTCAACGAGTTTAAATGATGTACGTAAATGAAAAACACATACTTAAATTTCATTCATTGGTACATATCAAAGCCGGGATTCGAACCTAGCACCTTTAATAAGGAGCCAGAGGCTTACTAATTTATTTTAAAACAGGGGAGAAATTGTACTGTGATTCTAACCACCTCAGCCACAATTCGAAGATGGTTACCCGAACCTCAGACTACCCTACAAGGTCGTGAAAATTCATGTAAAATACAAATCGGATGAATAGTGTATTTTGCTATGCTCACCATCCTTCTCGAGAAGAGCGGCCAGCTCTAGTGCTACTAAGGCACCGTACGAGTATCCCAGGAGGTAGAACTCCTTCTTCGGCCGCAACTTCTTCTTCAGAGTCTGCAATCATTCACGATACACGGTTAGGCTCTTAAAAGATTGGACATTGGAACATCGGATGAGGAAGAGGTTAAGGGTTCAGAATAGATACCTATTGCTCATAACGCCTAAACATACTGGATCGTCGAGAGATACAATGTTATTGAATAAAGATAAATTTTTTTTTGTTTTAGTTACGATGTAAAATCTCACTAGAACGTAGTGAATTGACCTCTTTGCGTAATTTTAACCTTTTAAAACTGTAGGTTTAACAATTTACTTTTAATTTTCTTTCACATTCTCGAGACGCAAATCGAACACAAACTACCGGTCATTATTGTTGGAACGTTGCAAGGAGCGGCTCAGCGATAAATAGAATTTCTTGGGCAAAGGACTAACAATCTTTCAGCGATGTTTATTATTAGTTTCATCACCAATAATGCTAAAAGTCACTTTTTGGAGATTTTTATGTCATCACCAAAAAAGCTTTTATTTACAGCCACAAAAACATACACAATACAAAACGTTTACAATAAAAAACTTACAAACTAAGGTATATAGCTTGTGCATGTTATTGTCGCAGCAAAAGGGTTCTAACTCAGCTGGGTATGATGCATCTGATGGCAAACGCAACACTGGTTTAATCAAACGCTGGTTAAATTGGTTTAGTGGTTAATGCTAAAAGTGACCATGGAGATTATTATGTCTTCACAGTTCTTAAAGATTTGTATAGGTATGTCAATTACCTCGTAGTGCCGCTGGGCCATTTGGGCCACGGTGGCCTGCGGGAAGTCCAGCCCCGGCTGCAGCACCACGGCGGGCAGGTGCAGCCGCTGGCAGAGGCCGCTGCAGCGCTGGTGGTGCCCGTCCACGCCAGGCAGCACGATCAGGTACGTCTCTTCCATGTCGATCTCGCCATTCCCCTGCAAACCATTGACCACATGACAAGAACGAACATTTGCTCATATGCCGAAGTCAGAGGTTTAAGTATTCATCTCCTTAATTACTGTGGTATTAATTCTACGATCACCTCGAATCTACGAAATGAGTCTACTGACTACCGTTATTGATACTTCAATGACGGCCGTGTTGTTACTTTATAGCACTGTAAGCCGTTCCGAAGAATAGTCAGTGTCGTTAATGACAATAGACTCATTGCCTGTGTCCATGTGGCTGCTAATGAAGTGAATATGATTTCCTATGATTATAGAAAAGATGCTCCAAAGATAAAAACCCAGTGTAAAATCACCGTACCTTGAGTGGCTGCACAATGGTGGGCACGAAGATGAGGTCGGTGGTGGCCTCCATCTCGTCCTGGGACACGAAGCTCACGAGCGCCTTCAAGCCACTCCCACGGTTGGTCTTCTCCAACCACCTGGTCTCCAGATCCTGCAGGCTAAATTAAGAAATACGGGTTTAGTTTAGAATAGGTGCAATAATTCATTAATACTTTAGGCGTGCCAAAGGAAACGCCTCTTACGATGTAGGTATATTCACTATGATTTTCCTAAGCATCAATCAATCAATCAGCCTATGAAAGTCCACTGCTGGACGTAGGCCTCCCCAAGGTAACGCCACAAAACACGATCACTCGTGGCCCTCAGCCAACCACTACCACTAGGCAGGGGGGCGTCCTACAATACGTTTACTGAGACGCAGTCGCCATTCGAGAACCGCTTTACTCCAACGGTCGTCGGTACTGCGACAGACGTGACCGGCCCACTGCCACTTCAGCTTATATGTATATTCAGCATATCCGTGATTAATTCTCCAAGTTGAATCAAAACCTAGGTTTATACATTTTCTGTTTAACTGTACGAACCTGAGCATGGTGAGAGCAGAAACCTCCTCCTGCGTCAACTGAACCTGGATGGTCCGTTCTAGGAACAAAGCCACTGATCCTGTCCTGGCTGCGGTCAGACCCAGGTCCTTCAATGGCACGCTGATTGGAGTCCGCCGCGACAATGTTATATCTGCAAGAGAAATAAAGAAACAAAATAATCTACAGCGACGGAAAACGTTGTAAGTTAACTATCCTCCTAATTAACACTAGTAAGGTATTAACCCTTCTGGGCAATACGGGAGATCTTATATGTTACATAAATAGTGAGTTCAACTTGGCCTTAAAATGCTAAAATAGACATTTGAACGACCAACTTACCTATAAGCGATTATGGCCGTGCAGCTTAGACTTAAATTTCAGGAAACCAGAGGGATTTGGTAAAAGATTGACTTATTTGTTTACTTACTGGCAACATCCGCGAAGTTTTGCAAGAACTTGCTGTAGCTACTGTTGGCTTTCTGAGCGACCACTATCCCGGCTTCACTGGCGATCGCCTTCTCTATGGCCTCTGTGGCTGTCCACAGAGACATGCTTTGTTCTTCGGAAGCTGCGTAGTTGTTATTATTGTCTATCTGTAAGTATATAATTCATAGAATACATATTCATGCCTCTGCATCCCTAATGGAATAAGCGGAGGCTATCGATCGCCACCTGGAACCATCCTCCTTCTCTTGCTTCACTCACACTCCTTATCCTTCCCATGCATACTACCCTTTTTCTAACGCTACGGATGTCTTGAGAAGAATGACTCCGATTTGATCGGTATAAGTTCTACGCGGCCTAGCCTCTCCCACTCTAGCTTTGCTTTATTAATTCCTTTTGTAACCCTCCTTTCATCCATCCGATGCATGTGTGCAAACCACCATGTGTCACAGAACACATTATTATTTTATATTTATTCAATAATTTGATGTTCGAACAAATTCTTTCCACCTCAGTCAATGTACCTAATGCTCCATAGAATTATTGAAATTATAATAAATTTACCGTTTCCAAAGAATCGATGGTAACCATAGATGCAGGCAAACTGTCCCACAATCTCCTGGCACACACGTTCTGACCAACCGCATCACTGGAGCCAATCACAGCGAAGTATCTGCAACAATTATATATAATCTATTACGTAAAGATAATGCTGACTAGATGCCCTTCTTTCCAACATCTAATAAGATCCTAGACTTATAGCCGATCGAATCAATAGGAAAATAGAATAGCATAGGACTACGCTTATACGCAATTCTATGCCATCAGGGCCCTGATTTTAACGCTAAATGTGACTTTTTAGATATACCTCCAAGGTTATGTTTATAAGAAAGAGGATGAAACACGTCAGTGAATGTATATGAAGAACTATTAAGAAATATTGATATACTCACTTAAGAGTGCTCATTTTCTTCACAACAGTATCCAAGGCTTCTATTAGTTTTGTTTCCTTCTTGCCACTGCCAGGTCCAGTGAATATATAAACTCCTTCCAAACCATTCTCTTTGTTCAGTTTCTCGATATATTTTCCTAATTTCTCAGTGTCACTATATTCGGACACTTGCGTCACATTGACGCCTTCGGTTTCCCACGATCTGCATAAAATATATTTAACTTAAAAATTATAAGTAAGAGAATTCAGTGCCTACAGATGATACGAAAATTTTTGGAATTAGACACATGATAGATTCAGCTACCTTTCACAGATACTGAGAAACACACCAACTATTACAAAAAAAGAAAAATAACTACCGCATCTTCATTTCCACATAGTCATTTTGTGTCTGACACCACAAGATCCTTTTAGCACCTCGCCTCATCAGTGTCTCCATGAAGTCGGTACTCAGCATCTCATTCTCAGATAAGTTCACCACCAAATGAGACGAAGTTGGTGCTGCAATGATTCTGTAGGGGTAAGAAATTAAAACTGTTTTATAGCTAATAGAAATATCTCATAAAACAATGACGAAGGATCGAAAATTGTTTTTCTAATGAAGGAGTGTGCCTGCAGTGCTGGAGCTATCCGGTCTGTGCGCGACGATGGCAAGAGACCGGATGGTATGACGCTCATTCCATGGAAGAGTGGCAAGGCTCTGGTGTAGGATGCCACCTGCGTCGACACACTGGCGCCTTGTCATGTCTCCCGGAGCGCTTTCGAGGCGGGATCTGCTGCTGCTGCGACAGAGAGTTTGAAGTGGCGAAAGTATTCTTCACTTGGGGTGAATATAGTTTTGTTCCTTTCGCCGTTGAAACTCTCGGATCTTAAGGGGGCGCGGCCCACGGGGTCATAAGGGATCTTGCCCATCGACTGCAAGAGTCCAGTGGGGATCGCAGAGCTGGTAGCTTCCTCCGCCAGAGAATTAGTCTGGATATTCAGAGGGGGAATGCTGCCAGCATATTGGGCACTCTGCGCTCCAACGACAGCGACAATTTTTTTGATATATTTAATTAATAGGTAAATTATTTTAGTTAGTTTTAATTTTGTAAATATTTTGTAAATATTGATGAAGGATTTAAAAATAGCAAAAATAGTATTATAATCTTTCTGTTTTTTTTTGTTATGGTTTAGGTATATACCATATATTTATTTGTCTCACCTGGGGGTGACAGTGGGAATGGCAGTCCTCATGTCCAGCAAGACCCTGCCCCGGTGGCGCCTGGCGGAGACCACCTTGAAGGCTTTGCTCACCTCGGTGGTGGGGTAAATCATTCGGGTGAGGGGTTTCACGAAGCCTTGGTTGATGCCATCAGCCAGCATCAATTGGATTTTCTGTAAGAGAATATTCATCCATACATTAATGTATT
Source organism: Leucoptera coffeella (assembly GCA_030578115.1). Lineage (NCBI taxonomy): Eukaryota > Metazoa > Arthropoda > Insecta > Lepidoptera > Lyonetiidae > Leucoptera > Leucoptera coffeella. Next base: position 45,610 of record JAMBLF010001295.1, read on the forward strand.
CTTGGTCCGTAATTCTATTATTTGTTGCATTTAACACGTTGTTGGTGACGAACTTTTGAAACATTTCTACATTTGTTTGATTTGTATCATAAAAGTAATTTACTACAGTCTTGTTATAGGGGTTATGGCTATTTATAAGCCCCGTTTAACCCGTTTTTCAAGTAAATGTGTTCAGGTTCAGGTACATTGTATTCATTATGATGAAATAAATATGTAGCTGAATTGTTCAATAATTCTCTCTAAAATAGCTTTCGAAGCACCGATAAAATAAATTTTTCTAGCAAATTATAGTTTTTAAGAGATTCGCGATTTATACTCATGATTAATAACAAACGGGACTTATCGCGTATGTTTTTAAATAATAAAGTTACCTAGTAGTTTCTAGCAAAATCTAGTAAGAATAGAAAAGCTAACACTCGGGTGGATATCAAACCTAAATCAAACAAACATACACATCACAGCCAATAAAACCGCCGAGGGTATATGAGGAGGAGACTCAGTATCAATGAAGTGAAAGTGGTTTGTTAGGATTCGGACAAATGTGTACCCACCTAACCTAACCAAATCCTTATAGTCTAGTTCCTTTACCCAACATATTCCTCTTTGATTTTGCCACATTGCTCCCTCTCACCTGCATATCCCGTCTGCCCTCGTGGAAGAGCGAGGAGAAGTCGCAGACGCCGAAGCTCCTCTCGTCCACCAGGTGCGAGAGGCCGAAGCGGTAGTCGCTGTGGCCAGCCGCGTGCTGCACGTCCACCAACATGCCGCTCAGGCCCACGCACTTCATCGACTCCTGGGAAGGACATAGAAAAAAATTGCGGGTAGTCAAAGGTTCAAGAGTAGGTACACACATGTATACTCATCACAACTTGTGTATGCACTCTTCCATTCTTATTGTGGCGGAGTAGTCGCTCGTCTCCACATTATGTGGTTAGTCTTTTTTTAGTAGTTTTTTTTTATCATTATCACTATGTATTTACTATGTGTGTATGTGTATGTATGTATTAGTGTATGTATAGTATATATATTATGATATTCAGCTAGTGACAGACTTAGGTTTGGGTGCTGTCGGAGGATCAGTGATGCTGCTTAGCTGCATCAAATACTGGGACAGCACCTTTTCACTGCATCAAGTGCCTACTCCTTATACGTACGACTTTTGTTGTTGTATCAAAGTGTATATAAATAGTGTTATGTTAAAATGTGTATGTATAGCAGTGAATAAATGTTTTTCTTTCTTTCTTTCTAGTCATCATGTAAGGTGTGAACCAATCCATGCCCGCGTTTCACTAGATAGGCAGCAATCAATGTGATAAGTGAACCAAATCGCCTTATACATGCATTGGCTAGGGTCTAGTGTCTATCCTCGAAGCTGTAGAATTAGTAGATTCTACAGCTACCTCTCACTATTGTGTTAATCAAATATTTAGCATAAACTAATGTGTCAGCTGGTAAGCTGTGTCATCACTCACACGCTCTGACTATTATTTACATCGAGGGATAGGTTGGATATCTCATCATATTTTCCCTCACCTTAGAAACGTATAATAATATATTGATAAATACTTCTATTACTTACATCTATAAGCTCATACTCCTTTAGTGAGCACACAACGATATCACACCCCTTGCCGTTAGTCACCGTCATCACCATTTCGCTGAATGAGTCGTCTCGAGAGCTTCCAATATGGTCATCTATCAAAATAATATCATGGAATAAATTACATAAATAACTTTGCATTGGAGGCATAATTACATCAATGGAAATACCCTTGGTAATTCTATTTCCTTTCACTCGAGGTGAGCTGGAACTCACCTGGTATTTGAGGGAAGAGCTTCTTGAGGAACTTCCGCTTCCTGGTGTCCCCTACGGTGGCGCACACTCTGCAGCCGATGCCCAGCGCCAGATGGATCAGCGCCTGCCCCAGAGCCCCCGTGGCTCCGTGGACCAAGATGCTGTTGCCTCTCTGGATATCGCATTTAACAGTCTGGGGGTACATAAACACTGCATTTATGTTCTTGTCATTACGTTATTAATCGGGTGCTGGCGACCCGGCGCTGCAGTCTACCTTCACTAAACGTTCACTGCATGAAATCAATTCTGGGACTCATAACTTTAATCATCTGTGTGTAATTAATAAAGATGTAAGTTTCTTTCTCCAATCTACGGTGGACAGGACTTCTGTCACATAATATCTGCTAGATCACTATAAGTTTTACATAGTTGTTTTGAATAAGTGGAAGCTAAGCGAAAGGTTGCTAGGGCATGGTTCAATAGATTCCATTAACAACAGCTAGCCACCACTCTATTTACATCTCAAATTAGATTAGGCTCCAACGTTATTAACAAGGCATAATCATAAGTGCATTCAATTCTCTCTCAACTACTCTCTTTCACTTATGGAGCTTACCAATATGTAGAAGGCGTGGGCATAGGCCAGGGGCACGGTGGCGGCCTCCTCGAGGGTCCAGTGGTCGGGCACTGGCCACATGAGCCCAGACTCCGCCGCCACGCGACTCGATATGGCGCCACTCCTCACCACTCCCATCACTCGGGACCCACTGCAAAGTAAATCATACATCACTGGATTATTCCTTTTCAGGTAGAAATGTTTGATAAGCATATTTTTTCAGGGTTGTTAATCAAACTCTAACAATTCATTAATAAATTGGTGATAGATTGATAGCTCATTAGGATAGATTCATACCAGTATTTCTTAAAGCGTGATTAAACTGTACCAGTTTTCACTGCAGTTAAACATCGTATCTGTATACTATTTGTACGTTCAATCATTATGGAAATCGTAGAGTAACTGAGCGAATCATACTCACTGGTTGGTGACTCCACTAAACTCCATGCCGAGCCCTCGATCCTCTTCGTCCAGAATTCTGTATGGGGCGGAGCCTTCCACCTTGCCAACGTCTTTTACATTGACTCCAGCATAGTATACCTTCAAGGAAAATATACCATTAAATGACTGTATGTTTTATCATTTTAAGGCAGCATGTCAGGAACTATAGTCAAGATTCCAAATAGTTATTTTTTTTTCCGATTCATTTGCTTTCAGTGACCATGAACCCTTTCGACCTTATTTTTATCAGTATTCTAGTCAGAACAGCGTATGTGAGTATATTTACCGTTACGTTAACGTTGTTCTCTCCATTCTCTGGTTCTTCCTGCCAAAGCAGACTGTTCATGTTGCCATACTGTTCGCATTTGAGAGAGATTTTGTTCTTTTTAGGGCTCTTCACACAATCCTTGATCTGCACAAAATAGTCTCCTCCCCAAGTATTCTGGAAATAATATTGAAGCTACAGAAAAACAGGGTACTTATTAAGTTTGTAATATTACGAAAAGCCGTACTGACATTAGTTTTTGTGGTCCAGAAAAGGCCTGATCGACCAAACTTACTCAGTATCTTTTGTTGGATGGTAATAATAATTTTCATTCACAGATGGCGATTGTTGCCTTTCCTGAGTTTTACTCATGGTAGTTCTTTTGTTATATTCCAACTTTCCACCAGAAAACATCAGGGTGGTCTTAGTGTTTAAGTGATGACTATTGACTACAATAAATCGTTTACCTTATCACGCGGACTTAAGACGTTAAATGCCAAATCAAAGTGCGGAAGTTGCTCCATATTGTGATTTTTGTCCATCATGGCCACATAGATGTCGTTCTTGGTAGGCTCACTTCTCCATTTCTTCACGAGTTCTGTAAAGAATTCTGTTGTTAGCAATGGCATCATTACCATTCATACATAATATTCAGCGCAAGGCCTTTTTCTATCTTCGATATTTTAGAGGTAAAGTAGTGGTGGTCCTCCTTTAAAATGATTAGCTACTAATCTAACAGCGCATGAAGATCCTTTCCCAAGAAAACGATAGGTTTCATACTATGCTCCCTCGTCACAGAAGCGACATTATTCCCAATTTAAAGGTGCTCAGTTTTAGTTACCGAATGCGTTCTCTCAGTTACAGACGCTTTAACGAATAAAATATTCTACATCAAGTTCAACAAACCTTTCAGTCCATCAGGAGCCGGGTAGTCACTGATGACGACCATCCGGTACTCCGCGCCCAAGCTTTGTCTTGTAGACTCCAGCATGGAGAAGTCTGAGGGTGTCGTCACGGATATAGCCGCACTGGGCTTGTTCAGCACCACAGGCCGCCAGCGACCCAACTCCAGATACCCTTCAGATGTCATGGCAGAGGCCACAGGACGGTACAAGGTCTGAGGTAAGGAGTGAGCTTCGGTTCCGGCATTGAGGATGAATATGTTCTGTCTTAGGAGGCTGTGAAGCTTTTCAGTCAACTGCGGAGGGTAGAAATCAATACATTAGATGTTATGTTCATATCGTTGATCTTTTGAAGGGTTTTGCTAGATAGTCAACGAATGATTTGATTTGGTTTGCAACACTATTTGTATATCAGGATTCGGAGCATATACAATCATAGTTTTAACTGAAATTTAATGGGATGAATCATCACTCATTTTGCCTACTTGATCTAAGCCCTAAACCCAACGAAAAGAAATACCTGGAGTTTAATTATAAAGATAATGATGTATAGATACTTACCACATCACAGTTGTTCAGTTCGGAGACAATCAGAATATCTGCGTTATTCATAATGTCCTTATTCGAGGACATTTTATCAATGGAAACATCGTTGAAGCTACTCTTTTTGAAAGATGTCTTCATAGCAGATAGCATGGAATCGTATGTATTATAATTTTTAGCAGACAGGTTTACAATGTTAATGCTTTCTTTAATAAGGTTTTCTTCAACTATTTGCATGAATACTGCTACTGCATCTATAAACTGTAAAACAAGCGAAAAATACTTTCATCATTAACCAAATTCAACAAAGCAATATAACATAATAAGGGTTTTCGCCAATGTTAATTCAGTCACCATCATCAATATTCCTAAAGAAAATTAGTCTGATTTTCTGTAATTTTACGAAAAAAGCTAATCTATGTATAGCAAATTTATATCATTAACGACATACAGCAACTTCTTACGAATCTTGAGGTGACTAGAGGTTAATGAAACGAAGAACAGCCATACTACCAATTGATGAAAAGCCTAATCTCTCTAGGCCGGCTACGTTTGTATACGTACCTCAACATTGTGGACTTGATGGAAAGGCACGAACTGTTTCTGCTTCAAAGAGATGTCATCCACTTGCACTGGATAGTCCGTGAATTCTATGTCCCTCATGACTATGCAGCCAGATCTGGAACAATATGTTGTAAATAAAAAAAACTCATAGTAAATAAAATTAGTATAAATCGCAAATATGTTGTATATTTACACATTGCGTAAGTTTCCCTAAAGAGGGGTAGGCCGAGACCATTTATTTCGATCCTGACAAATCACTTTCGCTTCATTGACACCCAGATAAACTTTTTCAATATAATGTTAATGTATTATGGTCATAACCTTCGGAAAATGGTGATGATAGGACGGTAATAACGGCAAAGAAGGAAGGAAAGAAGCCATCTGGATTTGGTTTCCAACTGGATAGATATAAATGGATCAAAAAATAATAAACTACTAGAATACTATAAAAAACATGCATACACATCACGCCTGATTCCCTGTAGGCAGAGATCACGGATCTCCATTCCCCATCCCCATTTGTCCCGATCCTGACAGACCACTTTCACTTCATTGACGGTCAATAAAAAATATTTTTTCAAAATTGTGCTTATAATTTTTTTACGTATTATTCGCCACTGTAAAACAATTTTCCTATCCTCATATTCGTAGTTATCACCGAGCAGCTGATATAACTGAACAGTCGTACTCTATGAATCTCAAAAGGACGCGAGTAATCTTCGACTTACCTACTGATTCTATACAACTGAGACACTTGTATCTCCACTTCAGTGGCTGCCTTTTGCGTGTCGACGTCTAAGACCAGCTCCCTGATGAACCTTGGCAAGGAAAGGCCTTTGTGCGCCCTCTTCAGCGTGTGTACTTGAATCAGGGATTCCAGGTTGGTCACCCAGTTATCTGACCACTTCGCTGAAGCGCGGCTAAGGTTTTTGGACACATTTTGGAGGGTTTTGAATTCGTTCCTGAAATAATGACCAAATTAGAAGGATAGTTTGTGAATTGAATTTTTAGTGAATAGTTTGGATTTCATTCTGATGTAGTACATATTTAACAATACTTATCTACATATTACGTTCATCCACGGAAGGGTAAACAGTATAACAGTTATTTAATAACAAAAGTGCTGGAAATAGAACTGGTAACTCTAGAAAGAAGGCAAGACGCAAACTTAACTATCAATAGTAGTTACAGTGAAATACAAACATCTTATTATACAGCGTCCTACTATACTGTGGAAGATTTTAAAGAAATGCTAAATATACCATCTCGTTTAAAATTCTAAGTTTACACTTACTTGTAAGTCAAGCCCTTTTCAAGAAGCAGCTTGTAAACATGTTCACTGGGTATATTCTGGGTGTCAGTCTCCTTCTCAAATAACTCTTCTTTGATATTATCTATTCTCTTCCTGTCAAGTTGTTGAATATAGCCCGTTGCGACTTTAATACCATCCCCTGTAACCTAAAAGTGGAGACATTAGTTAAAGTAGGACTTTTTCGAGGTTTATTTCTCCTGTAGAAACGGTCTTGGTGTGTATGTACCTACAAGCCATATATCTAGTTTAATGATAGGTTTACCACAATCGACTTTTTTTTCGGTATCCTAGTCAGAACTAAGATGGATGCAACATTCTAGGACAGGCTTGGTGCTTAAGATATTTTCTCTCCTACACTATTTTCTATCCTTGCATTATAAATCGTCCACAAAAAGGGTGTTACAGAATTAGTATATTCCACCTTTCCTATAATTGAAAATGAAGGGTATACGTACTTGGAAGAAGCCATTCCCCTGGTGCAGTTGAACCGAGAGATGCAGCGCCTGGTCTCCAAACAGAGTGGGTTGTTCGAAGAAGCGAACTTCTTTGAATATCACCGATTTCTTCTCCTTCTTTTTGTTGAAGAACATGCAGTGAGTGTCCCAAACGCAGTCCAGCGCGAACGAGAATGGACACTGAGCTTTACCTGCAATACGAGTTACATAAGTTGTACGAACACTACGGTGAGGGACCACAAAATACTTGAGGAAACCTACCTGTAAGGAACAAGTAATAGTTAGTGCTTGTAAATTCTGACATGACTTACCACCTGTCACATTGAATACTGACTATCTGATCAGCCAGTATATTCAAGGTGGCAAGAGAGTCACTGTGATGGAAACCTGAACCTCATACTACGCCACAAGGGTTAATGGTCCTAAACGCGTTTTTATATAAAAGTTGTTGTTGTCTATGTGCTATCTTAATTTGGGAAATCCGTCTCTGGACATAAGGTGTAAGTGGTATTTGATCTTGTAGAATGCAGGGTTCACCTGAAAATGGAAATTTTATACTACCGAGGTCCTTCTTGTACTTCCTTGGAGGAATCATGGAAACTAATGTTAACTTTAGTTAACCTTTAGCCTTGCTTCAAGCCTGTTGATGACTAGATAAGTAAAATAACACACGGAGCACGACCATTTACCACTTTTGGTTAATTCATTCTTACGTTTATGGCCGTACTTAAAAAGTATATATTTAGATCCTAGTGTAAACAATATAAAGCTGCAGCATAGTTACTCACCGTTGCATTGGTATCCATTAAGGTAGGTATACACGTCGTCGTGGAGCGACACGTACACCTGGTAAGAGCTGGCTGGGTTGATATCGGTTACCCTGGTCAGCGCTAGAATCCTAGAAAAGTCAAATTTATTTTAGTTGGTGATAGATAACATCTGGAGAGATGTACTTATTCCTCTACTATTCACTAGCGTAGGGTTAGATAGGAACTCTTTGGGCTCCAGTTGTCTGGTTGATGATGAACTTTGCGTAAAAATGAATAATTGTAGTGACAATAGTTATCATTTTTTTATCTATTTCGGGGTCAACAGAACCTTCGAGACATAACAACCCATCAGTGAGCTATTAGGTGTTAATATGAGTCAGGGCCCTGATACGACCCATTGCTCTCAAGCGCTCTTGCTAGCATATCCCTTCCTAGATTCACAGCTCTTACATATTAGCTATAACGACCTTTGCCATGAGTCCCTTATAATAAATAACCTGACCGTATGTAACGCTTACCAATTTTCCGTATGGACCCACTCGGTGAAGTGGGAGAGCATAGGGGTTCCCCGGGACACCGGGAACTCCACACTGGGGTAGAGGGCGCCGATCTTCGGGTTGAACCCGTGGGTGTATAGCCTGAAAGAAAAGGGCGTGTGAATATGTCTTATTGATAAAGTACTACCATTGATTTGGTGATAACCTATTGGCGGCTGCTGGAGTATATCAGGCTTATCCTACCTACGACTTTAGTCAAACAAAAATTGCTAAACTTAACGCAAATTAAAAGTTTTTATTTTTGTTATTTCATTATTAAGCCATTCACCACTAAGGTTATGTCGGCTGAAGTACAATCACTGATACCATGGCGTTTGCACTTCTTGTTATTTAGTCGCCATGGTTACACCAACGCCGCCAGCCGCTACAACCGAAGAAAAACGAAGTCGAAGCTGCAATTTTTCTCTTGATTGTTCTTCGGTTCGTTCTAGTTGAGGATCCAAATCTTACCCCAAAGCGAACATATTTAGCCAGTTTGGCATCACAATTGAGTAAATATTCAGCCGAAAATAATTATTTGTATTTTCAACTTTCACTGAGCTGCTGACTTTGTTGCACCATAGGCGATTGCACATTGAAAGTTGGAATCACTTATTTTACTTCGACATATAAATCAGAAAATGATAATTAGATCTTGTGTCTTAAAGGCAAGATCAGCAGAATATCTAAATTGCAAAATTAGTGACAATATCACACAGCAATGTATATTGGCAACTTACTTCCCAACAGCATCTAGGAAGAAATTGACTCCATCGCCATCCTCCCTCCTGGCGAGGGGCACGTGGGCCACGGAGGGCGGCAGGGAGCGCTTGAGGATGGCCTGCATCAGCCCGTGGGGAGCCACCTCCACCACCACCGCGTTGCTCGGGATGTGCCTGCAAGCTTCCTCGAACAGGACTGGGCTCTGGTGAATGAATAATAGGTTTATTTAAAATACATCCTTATTGGGTGTCCTAATTACTTTTTCGTAATATCTATCTTTATCCGATATTATGCTACAGGCTATTTGGTGTGGAGTTTTGGTGACTATTTTACAAACGAACAATTACCTTAGCTTAGCAAATGTAATTCTTTGTTTATAAAATATACGCAAGTCCATTTTCTTGTAATAAAAAATAAAAATCGCGAGTCTCTCAAAAATTATGTCTCGGTGATTGTTTTGATCGGACGGAACTATGATAGCATCGATATGGATTACAAATAATAATCATTATTCGTGACTATCCCTGGTCCGAAAATATTTTATTTACGGCTAGACTAGACCAGTTTAAGCAACTATTTATTGAGCTATTACTGTCCAAGCCAGCGAAGTTTACATAGAGTTGGTGCTCTCTTACCAATAGATTATTAGTCATGTACTCTGCAGAGCAAGTCTTGGCCAAAGGAGAGTCCCACAGCTCCTCAGGGACGGAGGTGGAGAGCCAGCGGTCGGACCTCTCCCTCGGGGTGGGCAGCAGCTTCCTCAGGCTGTCCAGCAGCAAAGGCCCTGGTAACACATTTACTCATGACTAAGTAGAAAATAAACTGTCTATCAGTATCTAAAGTGAAAAAGATGTTAAATGATTATTTTGGTTTTGTTACAGAAAAAGTTTTACTAGGCGCACTGGTGAGATTAATTATCTTGTAAATGAAAATGATGAACAAGAAATACAAAACAACACTATTTCTGCAGTTATTTCATTCTTTAGCATAGAATTTGGACAAAATTCAAGCTCCTGTTATAGATATGACATACCTATATTTAAAACTAGAAATTGGAGAAATGTCACTATCATATGATAATTAACACTATCCTTTTGGATGGCTCCTAGCCTATATCTCACCTGCTGCCTTGATATGTGGCGAATGGAAGGCGATGTGAGAGCAGGCCACTTCCTTGGCGAACACCCCCCTGTCCGTCAGAGTCTGTATGAAGGTGGCCATGACCTCGCTGGGCCCCGAGATGGTGCACGAGTGGGGGCCGTTGCGACACGCCACCGACACCTCCGGGGGACACTCGTCTATTATCTGCAAAGAGTATTTATGATAAAAGAGTTTCAGGTGAAGGTGTCCCAAAATAGTGAGTCGGAAAGGAAAGGTTATAACCTCAATAGCAAGCTGGACTATGCAGCCATCATTATAATGATCATATATTTAAATAATTACAGAAGAATACTGTCACTATATTGTCTGAAAAAGTCCCACTATATGTATAATTGTGCCACTTGCTCTTATACAATACATGGAATAGGCCCACTGTTCTTTTGTTTTGATAAAGCTATTTTTTTTCTGGGATCTCTACTCTAAAGTCTTGTAACTGTGTCGTCTTACCTCGCTGTAGCCCAGCCCCACCGCAGCCATGGAGCCGTGAGCGTACTTGTTCTGGACGAAGATGATCCCTCTGTAGTAGGCAGAGAGCACGGTCTCCTCAAGAGTCAAGCACCCGTCCGCGTAGGCGGATGCTATCTCTCCTTGGCTGTGCCCTGAAATTTGTGACAGTTTTAAATATTTAACTTTTGCCATGGGCCGTAAAAAGTAGGTAAGTGACTAAATGAGTAACTGAATAAAACATTTTTGTGCTGTAATCATGCTTTCTGATTAGAAAGCATTTGGAAAATAAAACATAAAAATTCTTGGCTCTTCTTCATTCATTGCAAAGGTTATTACTAATAATTATAGTATCATATTTCTTTTAATTAAAATTTATTTTAAACTTGTCAAAAACTCTACCACATGACTCTCACCGATGATCTTGTCAGGCAGCATCCCGATGTCCTTGAGGAGGTCCGTGAGCCCCACCTGCACGGCGGCGATGCCCACCAGCGAGTAGGCGATGTTCTCGAAGGTCTCCTCTTCAGATGTCAGCACCTTTACCAGGTCCATGCCGAAGGGCTCCAGGGCTTTCTGACAGCTGGAATTGTGAAAATGGATGTATGGAACAAAAGTTATCATGTATAGTTAGCAAAAAAAAACCGCGTTCGTCGTAGAACAAATAGCTAATGGTTATTGCAACCGTCACACAGTTTGCTCTGAAGCAATACAGGAGACCAAAATAGGCAGACAGTTTTTTGACCCGATAGGTATGTCGCAATCAAATTGTGAAAATAATCATATAATTGCTGTATCTGAATCTTTGTCCACCAAATAATACAAAACCTCAAGAATAATAACATACAAAAGTGATATGAATAAATGGAGAATAATACAAAAGTGCTCAACAGTACTCCACTCACCGCAGAATGGCCTTGGCGAAGGTGGGCAGGGTCATGAGCGCGGAGGCCATCCGGGGCCACTGGGAGCCCATGCCGCTGTACACGAACCACAGAGGGCGCCGCGTGTAGTCGCAGTACATCGCCACCTCCCTGCTGGCCGCGCCCAGGCCCAGCGCGTCTTTGTCTGTACACAGTTATTTCAATTTCAAATTGAGTACAGGTTTTTTAGTACAGTTTTTGAGGAACTAAGTATACAATATTTGATATGGATTAGAATATGTATTCTATATCCTCTCCCCGTTACCTAACGTACACATACAAACACAGCACGCCCAATTTCCTCTAGAGGGGTAGACATCACGGATCCCCTCAGATCTGTGCCGATTCTGCCAAACCACTTTCACTCGATTGACACTCATACTCATTCAGGAGTCAGGGGCAGGGTACGGCCCAATATGACATACAACAGATAGACGACATATTGAAAAAGGGTAACGTTAGAAGTAGCTAACAGGTATAGGCACAGGCTTCTTTACTTAGTATCTTTAGACTAAGAGGTTAATAGCAGCGTATAATTGTGACTATCAATACATTGATACAAAGCACCTTGGTAATAATGCAACAGTCATACATATCACTACACTTACTCAGAATGATGTATCCCCTGGCGAGATGTCCGGTGATTTCTCTCTCGTGGATCCTGTGCAGCAGGGCTATCTGCTCAGGGTCCACCGGGTGGCCCTTCAGCTCCTTGAAGATGTGGTGCAGCGCGGACTCCTGCCTCCCAGACAGCAGCACCAAGTAAGGAAGGTCCGTTTCATAGCGAGATAGGTCCTAAAACAACGTAGAAATTCATTTCACCAGACTAATAATTTATTCAGTAATATTATGTAGATAGATTGCAATATCGTTCAATGTAATATTGATAGAATTGTAAAATTATTAAGATTAGTCTGAACATTATCATTAACATCCTGTAATCATTTAGATTCCACTTCTTACAGCAAATAAGTATTTGAACTATATTACACGTAGCAAAGCAATACGAGGTATCTAGTATAGTTCTAGTGTAGTGTAGTAGATATCAAATTACAAACTAACGACGGCGTTGTTTATGTATTGCATCATTACAAAAAACAAACGCATTCACGACCATTAACCCTTGCGGGGTAGTCAGAGGTTTAGGTGTCCATCTCCGCAATTGCAAAGGTAGTAATTCTATGGACACCTCGAACCCACGTGTTAACCAGATAATCAGTACTCAATGTGACAGGTGGTCAGCCATGTCGCCATTTACAAGCACTAACTATTACCTGTTCGACGAACAGGTAGGTTTCCTCACGATGTTTTCCCTCACCGTATAATTCGATGCATTTCGTAAATGTGTTTTTATTACGAAAATGTACATAGAAATTCATTAAAATTCATTTCCATTGGTACATGCTCAAACGGGATTTGAACCCTGTACCCACTGATACAGAGCCAAGCCCCAAACAATTGAGCTACGTCGAATTTTCGTCGCATCATTAGTTGGTAGTAAAACTCATTCCCTACCTTAGCCTTGTCCCACCCTTTGAGCAGCAGATGTCCCTGTAGGCCGGTGACAGAGTAGTTGTTGACGGCGCAGTAGCTGCGGTTGAACTCGGTGTGTTTGGCTACCACCTGCATTTTGCCAGACTTGAGTGCTTCCACGTCGTCCCTGGGCTCTTTGAAGTGGAGGTTCGAGTAGATTTTTCCTGCCTCATAGCTCACCAGGACCTGACGATATCATCAATGGCTAACATTAATTTATTTCAATTTTACACAGATCAAAATTTTATTATTGTTATACATGTAGACATGATCTGTTTTCTCCATTATTGTTTTAGTATCTATTTATTCTTCATAAATATCTATTTTAATATTAAATTAATAGAAATTAATATTTATTCTCTTTTATTGAGACGTAGGTATGCAAATCGGTGGATGATTGAAATTAATATGGTACCAACTACCTAAACAGTGTAAGAAACAATAGCGCACAGCATTTTGCACCCTCGTTTTAAATACTTATTGCTGAAAATAATCTACGTTTTCCCTGAATTTACCTTGCCTGTTGAGATTAATGAATTACCTTGATAGCAGAAGTGATGGCTGAGGCAGAAGCGGTGTAACCCACATTGGACGTGACACTTCCAACTAACAGAGGCTTCTGCCTGCTTTTGCAGAAGGTGCTTCCTACTATATCAAGCTCTTTTTTGTCCGCATCTGGATCAGCTATAATAGAAAAAATATATAATATAATAGCTAAATGGATGATTACTTCACATTTTTGGTAATTTTGGAAAGTTATAAGTGCGTACGCAAACGTAGTAGGACACCCCCCTGCCAGGTAGACCGATGACCTCAAGAAGGTCGCTAGTAGTGGATGGATGAGGGCCACGAATGATCGTGTTTTGTGGCGTACTCTTGGGGAGGCCTACGTCCAGCAGTGGACTAGTATAGGCTGATTGATAAGTGCGTGTCTTCTGGCATATTCTTCATTAATACTACAATTCAATTTGGTTAAATTTGAGTAGCTGTTCACAGGCCAAAGCATATAGACTAACTATCGTCCGAGTGATTTAGATCTTTAAGAATGGTTAAGGGCATCAACATGAAAAAATTTGTCTAGTCTTATTAGCTGTTATTGGGTTTCTACTTAGTACGAAGGAGTGGCAATTAATATATAGTATTATTACCTTGTCCAAAAGCTTCCAGATATTCCACATCGTTGATATCAACGTTGGCATCTCGGTAGAAGTTTTCTAGGAACTTCCCAGACGCTGTCATGTCATCTGCGTCATATTCCTTCAGAGCTAGATTGTTCTTCTTGAGGAAGCTGGACTGAACGTGGCACATCTCCGCATACACCCTGTGGAAATTGTAATATTATAAAACGGTAACTCTTTTGTGATTCATTTATTCTCATCATTTTGTATTTAAGAGGAACACAAATTTAGATTCTACAATTCCTTGGTCACCTGAAGCAGCACTAAAATTGACACAGTGTTAACGAGAGTCGTTTCCGACAGTTTGCTTGTCCGCCACTATAAGGGTTGGTTCACATCTAACGAAGGAACCGTTGCGTAACGCTAGAACAGACAAAGTATATAAATACTGAACAGATGATACGTTAGTGCGCTGAGCACACATTTCGACGCATTTTACGTTAGACGCGCATCGACCCTAAGGAATTATAAAAAATCTTAGGCCTTTAGTTGCTAATCAAGTCATGCCAGAAATTATGTTTTTTTCTTGTCATATCAAGTATCCCGGATTGAGTTGAGATATAGAACAACACTCTCACCTAGACTAATAATGCTTACCTCCTGGCTTCCTCGACGTTCTGCAGGAACAGGACGTTGACGGCCTCAGAGCGAGCGCACCCTTCGGCGTGCTTGTCGAACGATCTGGTCTTCGAGTCCATCGATAAGGTTATGGATCTGCAAAGAAAATATTCCATTGCAATCATGAAAAACTTATAATATTATCTAATATGAGATATACGAAGCACATAAATTTAAGCACCAGTACGCTAGAGTCAGGTTATTTTATCACATGGTCTTGCCATAGATGATGCGGATTTGAACTACAGCGCGATGTTTGATCCACAGGCCCATTACCATCACTGACATTTCTAAATGGATCACGTCTTCGTCTCTGCAAATTACTAAATATGACACAAGATACTTCACAACATATTTTTATATCCACTTCTTCGACGTGTAAGAAATTTGGTGTCCAGAACATAAGGTTCCATTCAGTCCTTTAAGAGATGCGTGTGCCCATACCTGCCGAAGGCGACGATGGTCTGCGGGTGCACGCAGATGCTGCAGCTGCCGACGATGGCGGCCTCGATGTCCCCCCGCGAGATGGCGTTGTAGGCCTGCTCGAGCGCCGCGATGCCGCCGTCGCAGGCGCCGTCGATCTGGAGGGAGGGCCCGTTCAGGTTCAGCCAGTACGAGATGCGGTTCGAGAACATCGCCTTGCTCGTGCTGGGGGGGAAGATTCAGGTCATATAAAGGTAGAATCCCTCGATATGTGAGATAACAAAAACACAAGAGTGTTCACGACCATTAACCGCGGGATAGTCAGAGGTTCAGGTGTCCATCTACACAATCGCGCCAGTAGTAATTCTATGAATACACATGAGTATATTTTATGTTACATGACTTGGAGAAAGAAGTATGCAGAGAACTCATTGAAAATCCCGTTTCTTAACAATTGTAAGCGACTACTAAACAAATTTAATACGGTTACTCATTATACATCAGGATGGATGATATATTTAGTAAATAAATAGAAAATAACAAAACAAAACTTGATAGAGCACATTGTGGGTAATACAGCTAACTACGCTTACCCTGGCAGTCCGAAACCATCTTTGAGGATCATGTCGTAGAAGTAGATTTTGTCCATCTCGGAGTAGCAAGAGCCCACGTACACCCCGATCTTCCTTCCTGACAGCTCTTCAGGACTCACTCCTAAAAATGAAGAAAAGGACGAGCTTGGTTAATCGCCCTAAATGGAAGGAGAAGGATATCAAATGTCCGTTTGCCCATTGTAAGGTACTAGAAATTCTTTTTCTAAGACCGGTAAGATAATTACGAGTATACCTAAAACAACTTTGATCCTTTAAGCCACTTCTGCCACCACGCTAAGGAGAAACCAGTTATTTATCATTTGCTTACGATGTCAGCATATACCTGCGTCGTAAATAGCCTGGTAGGTCTGCTCCATGAGCTTCTTGGCCATGGGGTCCATCATCTGGCCCAGCTTGAAGTGCACCTTGAAGAACTGCGCGTCGAACCGGTCCAGGTCCGGCACCAGCCCCACCCACTTCGGCAGCTCAGGGTGGGAGAACGCCGTGCGACAGGGGGTGCCCTCTACCGGGTCCAGCTGCGAAACAGGCGAGGGTTAAAGGGATTACATATGACAGAAAACACAAAAATATTCACGGTGTTTCGTTTCTTAAGGGTTTCGTTTCGTTTCCCCTGGGATACATGTGTTAAGATTTTCTTTAAGAACATATATCTCTATTTTACAATAGCCAAAGCTTGTAAAGTTACTGTCCTGGCTTAAAGAAATGGCGACACCGTCTACCTGTCACTTTAGTGAAAACTGGGCTCCATGTGTCCATACATAAACCATCAATGCCACTGCGAAGACTTGTATCTTGATGACACTGGTATCCAACAAGAGCCTTTGGACCGCAAGTGTCAGGGGTTGCTATGCCTACCTTCTTCTCGAGCACGGTGCAGAGGTCCTTGACGCTGGTGCACATGGGGAAGTGGCCCGCCATGCCGGACACCACCACGCGCCGCTTCTTCGCGCCATCTACCGGCAGGGGCTTGCACTTGGGCTTCGGAGACATCTTGGGTACTGGCTGCGAGGATAATGATTACATAAAATATATTATACACATACATACTTACACGTCACACCCGTTTCCCTACCAAAAGTTAGACAGAAAACACGAATATCAATTTCTCTTGATCCTGACAAACCACTTATCACTTTAATCATAACCATTCACCATCTCATACACACTTTAGCGATTAGAGATACGCCCGATGTCACCATTTTTCAACATGTCTTCTGTCTGACAGTCATATGTGTCAATAGGCTCACTCCTACGTAACTGGCCTTCCGCCTCATCCACATATATGTATATTTCGTTAATCTTCTATCATTTATCCTCAAGACATATCATAGCAATCAAAGCATTATAGTTATTAATTAGATTTAATTTTGAAATATACTACAGAATATTACTAATTATACAAATTATAAAAAACTGAAAATCAGGTCTCGTAAACTATAATATTTCCTCGGACAACTCCATCGACCCCTCCTCTATTAGTCGCCTCGTACAACGTGCTGGGACGAGAGGCAGCTAGTTCTTAAATACGTGTTGGAGTAGTGTGAGACGTGGTATTGACGTTGTTACAAGTTATCGAACTAAAATAAAAGTAAAAAATTTTTGCATGCTCTTCTGTTCTACACTCTACGTAGCCTTAAAAAGAATGTCTCCAATTTTATCTGTATAAGTTCTACACGTCAGATCCCGTCCAAATCTACTTTCCACTTTGGCTTTTTAGCTTCCTTTTGTAACCCTCCTTAGGTTTCAAAAGGAAGGCTACAGACTTTACTCTATTAACGACACTACATATTCTTTCGACCCACAGTTCACGAATCACGTTATTCCGTACCCAATTACACAATCTTACATTACACATTTTCCTGAGGGACCTCATCTCTACCGTATTTATTCTACTTTCATGATTCTTCTGGCAAACCCAGCACTCACTGCCAAACATAACTGTGGAGACTAGAACATTATGAATAGCCAGTCGTGGCTGTTCTCACACCAACGGACCAGACATCATACCGCTCACCGCCCCATTCACTGCATTTTCCTTCTACACTCTCCTTTAAATATCACTATCGCCTCACTCACATTAATATTTTTCATACATGTTCATCAATCCTTCACGCTACGTACACCCACCTTCCTAAGTATACCTATGTCCATTAAAATAAGTTCTTTCCTGTTCTTTCCAATACAATAACTAAGATACACCCGTTATAAGAAAATATCAACTTACATTAAAATGAAAATGAGAGTGGTTTGCGTCGAAAATTAATTTAACGACTAAAATAATTAAACCAATTCATTACTTATATAGCCAAAATAATTTTAACTTATAAAATCACTCTTGACCTAACCTAATGCTAATCGCTTAAAAATAATTAGAATAATTACTTTCGATTGTTGTCATGAAAGACGAAAAGTCATAATTCCAACGCCCCGTACTATTTCGGGCGTAAATAGAATGTTAACTAGCTGCCGTTCTTCACGGCATGCCGTAGAAGGCGACTAAAAAGATAGAATAAGGAGTAAAATATAATGTATTACAAATTTAACCAAACACAAGTCATTGTTATCCCATATAAAGTCTCAAAAAAGGTGTCTGCAAACTTCTGTTGCCCTCAAGAGAATTTATAATTTTATGTACTTATACACACATGTGTATAATATTACAACAAATAAAATACAGTACTCGTAGATATAGATATATAGAATATAGCCATATATAGATAGAATATAGCCATTATGTAGAGGTCGACTTAAAAAAACATACCTGTCTAAAAACATATTATGTTATATGTTTCCACTTGTGTCTGTGTAGCTCAGTGGTTGAACCTTAACCTTCGAGTCAATATGTACAAGATTCAATACCAACCCATATACCATTAAAAAACTATTCCGTCTCTGTAGAATGAGAACTTTTGCAACTACACAAGTTCTGGAGAAAAACATCATGAAGAAATCCCTTACTGGGCACAAAATATTGGTAGTCTTTATATATATGAGTAGAGGTATGGTTTCAATAGGTGCTGACTGGTTGATATTTGACTATATTATTACTCTTTCTGCAATATTATAATTGACGCTGACATACATAACACGACCAATATCCCTTATGGGGTACGCAGTCTACGATCATTTCTCTGCCTATTACAAAAAGGTCCAATTCATGATAAACGATAAATAAAAGTCACTTTTGAATGCTATATAAAGTTTATTTCAATCACAACAATAAAGTCAAAGCAATTAATTCATGTGCTGACGTACGAATAGCAATTCACATGAACTTGCATTTCATTAATATAAACAATTCGCATATATTTATAAATAAGTACTTAAATACAAATACATAGCAGTTTATATAAAAATAATATTGTGCAATCTTGCTAACATATATAAACATATAAAAAACAATAAATAAATAGTTAAAAACAATAATTGTATATGCATTAATTTTAATATATATATTTTTTATTTATAGTTTTGATTTGTGAATAGATTGGCAATGTTTCTTGTAAACACTTTGTATATATATTTATATAATATATATATAGTATAATAATTAGTGAAATATGTTGTCCGTGCTACTGGGAATTTAGAATACAAACAGTTACTTTCTTTTCGAAATGTCGTAGGTGACGAAAGAATTTATTGGCAAATTAGAAATGTCTGGGACATTACTTAAATATGTATAAATATAGATTATTAAAATATTACATTCACTCATAATAATATGAAAAACCTAAAAAACACATTTAGCATAAATTATTGTTATACAAGAATAAAAGGAAAGTATATATATATCATAAAATAACATACGAATTACATAAACAATAAAAAAGTGAAAATAATAAAAAGATTTTATGGGTAGATAGGCTTGAGTGACCATCTAACGAAATCCGATGAATCAAATTATCAACGGCGATTGCTTCCAATATTATTAATATAGTATATATTTATACAAATTATACATAAGATACATATGCATGCTCATCGGAGAGACCATAAAAGGAATATTGGGGTTGTGATGCCATATGGATTATTAATTTATTAGTGACTGGTACATATAAGATAAACTAAATATTACATAATATCTTATTATCCAATATATATACTTAAAAATATAAGTATCGGGAATTAAGATGATACCTAATAAAAACTGAACAATCAGCATATTCTTACACTCACGACTGTATTACCAAAAAGAGGTAGCCAGAATTACCAGATTGAAGTGTTTTTCACCCAAATCATTATTGGGTGTACACTTTATATGATACTTACTATTGCGATTAGTGTACAAATGTAGTGTTAGCTTAAATCTAGATTACGTAGATATATTTTAATAAATGTTATATTTAATTAAATACGATAAAATAGAAATTTTAATTATAATAACTACGACAGTTTCTTCATTTTGGAGTGGATAAAACCACGGAAATATCCTAGGTCATTAGTCATAGAGATTAAAGATATTACATATAGTTGGTATATGCCAGGAAGAAAAGCAGCTAGAAGCATTCTATGAAATACCAGACTAGCACAGAACTAAGCTTTTAAAAATATATATTATATAACATAAATATAAACACAATTACATACGACACATATTTTATAGGAACACACAACATAAAAAGTATATATGTTTTTATATAATCTTTACACATACATAAAGTTTCGATATACCTACATAGTATATATAAATATTCGGTCAATTTCGGTCACCTTTCATATGATTTATCGAGGTTCTGATGGCACTATTAATGGCAAAGTGGTGACCGATTGCTAGCCGTTCGACCCAATGCATCCATTTTGTAGCAAACAGGGAAGAAAGGCCAATCGTAGCACTCGCATCAGACTAGCACGAAACTTACACTAGCTTATCTATATATAACATGTTTTTTATATTTTTAATAATAAAAATAAATATTAAACAATACATACATAAGGAATATTTATAATACACACACAATATATATAATATCGTATATAACCAAAACATAAATGATCATAGAATAGATACTTACATAAATACATAATACACATCAATAATACAACAAACATATAGCAAATTATGTTCCATAAACCAACACAATCGGAGACTTGAACAGGCCAGGAGCGGTTAGTCATAATCAGCGGAGAACTGCGTGTAGGTGCAAGCGTTCCTTAAGTAGGTGTTGCAGAGGTTCTTCTTCTCGTAGGCGGCGATGATGGCCTGGCTCAGGTGGCGGTTGATGATGTTGGCACAGCGCAGGTCGTCCAGGGCCTTCGCGTGGCTCTCACCCAGTTCATACACCACTGGATCCTGGCCATAGTTGGACAAGCCCAGGTCACTGTCAGTGTTGACATGATCCCTGCTCTTTAGAAGGATAATCTGGGATTTCAAAGGCTTCAGGTTTCCAGCGTCATACGTTCTGGCTTCCTTGATCCTGCCATAAGCAGCTTCGAGCAATGATCTGGCGTATTGTGTGGAATGGGCCACATGGGTCCTTAAAGCCTGGATGTAGATGTGAGCCTTTTGCTCCCAGGTCTCGGCTGAGGTCAGACTGGAGTCCAGTTCGTCACTGTCGCGACCAGTGATCAGTTCGAACATGTGCTTGACGATGGCGTTTTGTAAGCGCTCTTCCGTGTGGCTTTCCTTGGAGTTGCCGAAGCCTTCGACGCTGTGCGCTAACAGTGTCTGCAGGGTTTTGGGGAAGGATTCCGGTGAAGCGTCTATGCAGAACACTTTGCCTACGAAGCCTGGGAAAAAGAATTAGAATAAGAATACTACATGAGTACATTTCATGAGTTATAAATACAATGTATCAAATATTGTATTTTAAAAATCACCAGTCACTACATTTCTTCAATATATTCATATTTTTTATATTATTTATTAATAAAATTTGCGACGATGTGTGGACGAACTTTAACAATTTCTAGGTTAATTTAAATGAGGTACCTATTATGTAGTGTGTACGCACCTTGTGCCTCCAGAATGGCAGCCATCTCCAGGGCGATGAGCACGCCGTACGAGTAGCCGAGGAGGTAGAACTCCTGCTTGGGCTTGATCTTCCGGAGCATCACCTAAAAGACAGAAAATAACGCATGTCAGTCCTAATCCCTGCTGAGAAATAACAAAAAAAATCCTCAAATATAGGGACAAACATATAATTGTACATCGGGCTCCGTTAAGAAATTCTATTTAGCTATACCAAAATTTACTTTTCACAGTACGGTTCTTAGGTCTTTTACTACTACTAATACTATAGGTAGTGGTAAATTTCTTCTAATTCTGTTTTGAAATAATCAATTTGCTGTAACTTAAGTCCTTAAGCAATATTTAATCGGACATCTAAAGACTTGAATTCGATTTCCAGCCATTCATTTGCCTAACCGACTCTGGACTCTCAACCTTATCCTAGAATCGTTATTTTTAAACACTCGCGATTTATACTCGTTTTATTAACTATGTAAGGCCAGGTCATATCACGATAAGTTTATAAAGATATCTGATAACCTTTATTTTGCCCGACGTTTCGACCCAGTTGCATAGGCCGTGGTGGCGGGAAGACTAGCTCTAGTCTCATCTAATGTCTGTCTACCCGCACAATTTTTGTTAATTCATAACACGACACACTACACTCACACTATCGGAAGACACATCCGCAGTTACGCCACCCGAATACAATCCCAAGATTACCGGTTCCCATGAATATCTGCTATCTATATAAATTTATCGTGATATGACCCGGTCTCACATAGTTAATTATCCTAGAATCCTCGTGGCGTGGAGCCCTACCTCGACCATTCTCCTGGCAGTGTGAGGCACGCTCTCGTGCGGATGGTCCAGCCCCGGCTGCAGCACGGCCACGGGCAGCTTGAGCCGCTCGCACAGCGTGGAGAAGCGCACGTGGTGCCCCTCCATGCCTGGCACCAGCGCCATGTACGTCGCGCTGCAGTCGAACTCGTCGTCGCGCTGCACAACGAATATGATATTAGGTTATATAACACTAATTTGACATGTCTTTACGTACCTAATGTAGGTTTAATTTATTAAAATTTTTTGTCTTGTGTCAAAGGGAATAGGCACTGTATATTTACGTGTTGTAATATTCAATTTCAGTCACGCGATACTCGTTTTTCAATGACTCTACCATCTCATTTACACTATTTTATCACTTAAAGCTCCAACTCCCCAAAATATATCAAATGAGCAACACAAATAGACAAATATGGTCATACTAAAAGAGAATAATGTTGGCAGCTCTTATACCCGCTGAATGTGCGTGAAGATGATGATGTTTACCAACATTGGGTGTAATCAAGATCAGTGATTACTGCCTACACATCCTTAGAGAACCAGTTTTGACATGTTTATACAAATATGTAATACTTGTGGAAAATGATGACAGTTACAGTTTTAAGAGATTCGCGATTTACACTCATGATTAGTAACTAATGGGACTTATCGCGTATGTTTTTATATACTAAAGTTACCTTTATAAACCCGACGTTTCGGCTACGTTGCAGCAGCCATGGTCACATGGTACACAGTCTGCCCGTGATCATCAGCTGCAACGTAGCCGAAACGTCGTGTTTATAAAGGTAACTTTATTATATAAAAACATACGCGATAAGTCCCGTTAGTTGTTAATCATGATGAGAGGTCTCACCATGGTGGACTTCTGCGCGGCGGTGGGCAGGAAGACGATGTCGGCCGTGGCCAGCAGCTCGTTGGGGTCGATGTAGGAGAAGAGCACGCCCAGCCCCTGCACCGCCTTCGCCCGCTCCTGCTCGTACTTCTTCTGCGCCACTCGCAATCTGTTACATACGATAAATACATAGTAGTAATATCATCATCATCATCATCAGCCTGTATGCATCCACTGTTGGACATAGGCCTCCCCCAAATTACGCCACTTCTCCCTGTCAGTGGCCGTTCGCATCCATTCGATGCCGGCCAACCTACGTAATATACATGCTTATTAAGCTTTGTGAAGTATTGAAGAAGTTCAATTGTTGATCACCGAAACTGCAGAGTTAGTTATTTTAGAACCACATCGAACCTACATTGACGACCTCCGTGGTGCGATTGCTTAAGCACCTAAGCGCTAATCGTGAGTGAGGTTCCGGGTTCGATTCCCGGTGGAGGCAGAGTTAAGAACTACGCTTTTCTATTGCTTTCCAGTCTGGTCGTTGATTATATATGCTATATATGTAATTGTCTATGTATAATAAGTATATATTTCTTAAATTTACGTTGACTAGTACCCTAACACAAGTCTTAAATGTACTTACCAAGGGACTAGTTCAATTTGTGTAATAATGTACATATTTTATATACATATTAATTAGATGAGTTGCAGGTGACGCGACAAGCTAAGCCGTGCCATCGATTATAAATCAAAGCACAAATAAGTTATAGTCTTTCCAAAAAAATTTGTAATTTTCTTCAGGATTGTATACTTCATCTGTGGGCTATTTCACAAATATAATTTTCATTCCGACCATATAGGAAGAAAGCATTCCGGCGGGAATTTAACCTTGAGCCCATTGTCAGGGTCACATTGTAACATGTCCTCTGTTGTTGTGATAAATGATAGGAATTGTTTATATTATACTAGCGACCCGCTCCGGCCTCGCACTTCTGCCTATTTAATGGATGTTATTATACATATCGCTCATTTGGTGCAACAACGTCGTAATTACATTTTTTTGTAAATTAAAGTTATTATGTCATTATGTTCGAAAAGTCTATTTACACCCGGAGAAACATCGACCGAAATGTTTTTTGAAAAATCAAACTTACTTTTAAAATGATTCGGATTATAATGAGTCTCCCCAAAATGCCATGCATCGTATACAAATCTTTAATCGGCTCTCCTTTAAAAATTGTAAAAGTGTAATTACGCCATTGTTGCACCAAATGAGCGATATAAACCTTCCTCTTGAATCACTCTATCTATTAAAAAAAACCGCATCAAAATCCGTTGCGTAGTTTCAAAGGTTTAAGCATACAAAGGGACATAGGGACAGAGAAAGCGACTTTGTTTTGTACTATGTAGTGATGAAAAGTGCTAGGTGGAACATACTCAGCCACGGTCATCATCATGAGCCTGGCCTTGACGTAGGCGACGTTGTAGTGCAGCAGCGCCTCGTATACCCTGTCCAGCTGCGAGGGTTCAAGACCCAGGTCCCGTAACGAGGTCTCTTCGTCCGTTTCAGGGGTTATCAACGTTCCTACAAAGAAGAAAACATAGGTTACATACATAAACACATACGCTTCACGACTTGTGTATACACACTCCCTTTTTTATTATGGCGGGGTAGTCAGAGGCTTGAATGCCCATCTCTGAAATTTCGAAGGCATGTTAGGGTCATTCGAAGCCCACGTATCACTATATAGACAGCACCCAACGTGATAGGTAGTGAACCGTATCGCCGTATATAGGCACTGACTCACGACTCACGATGTTTTCCCTCACCGTTAGCGACTGTAAATTATGTACGTAAATGAAAAACACAATTTAAATTTCATTCATTGGTACATGCCAGAGTCGGAATTCGAACCTAGGACCTTTCTCATACGAAGTCCAAGGTCTTACCCACTGGGCCGCTATAATATTAAATATATTGAGTTACTCTTTTATTTATATAAATAAAAATGAGTGCTTTTTATAGCGTACTGGTTGAGACTTTCCTTCTGATTAGTAGGGCCAATGTCTAATCGTGATCATGTCTTGGACTTATAATACTAATTTAATAAAGTTTTCGGAGTTTCTTTCTGTTTTTGCTATTGTTGCCCAAAATGCATATCACTCTGGATAAAAAAGCCGTCGTGTGAAAACTTACTTTTCTGAGAATAGATGATAATAGTCGATGAATTGGTTTACCACTTGTCATGTAAGGTGCTGACTATCTAGTTAAAATTTAGATGCAATATGATCATAAGTGGATAACGAACACCTGATCCTCTAACTATCCGCTAGGGTTAATGGTCATTTATGTTTATATACTTCTGGACACATCTATTGGCCCACCTAGCATTTTCAGTTTCGTTTGGTCCTAGGTAAAATTTTTTATTAGGTTAAGTTAAAACTTTTTATGCAGTTTTAACCTGGCATATTCACAATGTCATTCAATAGTCTTTTTTTGAATTTCGGACACCGAATTTAAAGAAACAAAAGACAATTTGGAGCCTGTTTGTTGATATCAAACAAACAAAACCTAAAATCTAAGGTGGGCCAATAGATGTGTCCGGAAGTGTATTTATATGCCTCCTCACCAGTGATCCTGGATATCTCGTCGAGCACCGAAGGCTCCGGGGCCTCTGAAGTGGAGATCTTGGACTCTGTCTGCGCCGTGCAAATAGCCATCTCGATAGCCTGGACTATTGACACTGTTCTATCCACGCTAACCGGCGCATCCTTGTCAATAGACTGCAAGAGAATACATATACATTCATGTTATTTATGACGACCTCCGTGACGCGATCGGTTAGACACCTGAACGGTAATTTGTGAGGTCCCGGGTTCGATTTCCGGTGGAGGCAGAGATGAGAACTACACTTTTCTACTGCTTTCCAGTCTGGTCGTTGATTATATATGCTATATATGTATTTATCTATGTATAATATGTATATATTTCTTAAATATACGTTGACTAGTACCCTTTTAACACAACTCTTAAATGAACTTACCAAGGGGCTAGTTCAATTGGTGTAATAATGTTCAAATATTATTATTATTTATTCTCAATTGGTTTGGACAAGACCTAGTAACCAACCAACCAACACAAAACATACTCGTTTGTTTGATCTATTTTATCATTAGTATCCGGATCGTTTTGTTTTTGATAGGGAACAATGTTGACAAGATACTAGTCCATCGCTTAACTAAGGAATAGTTACTACAACATAAAAATTTACAGCAAGTGAGCATTCTATTTACTTTTCAGACTAGACCAAACTAGAAAGAAAAAAGGAATATAATAATAGACTTATCATGTTATAATGTACCTTAGGCAATGATATTTTTAAGAATACAGCGGGCAGTCCATCTCTCTTCCGATTGAGGCACACATCGCGACCGCTCTCTGACTCTTCCCTGACTACTGCGAAATATCTGAAAAGATTCCAACAGTCACACATATAGTTCAGAGATATAATAAGACAGAGACTTTTACGAGGAGTTACTAACGAAACAAAGAAATTCCAATAACATCAATGGGTCAGTTACCCTGCAAGACTAAAGAGAACAAGTCTCTGTTAATCTCTGTAAATACTCTGTTTTATGTTATATGTCTTACGTACATATAAGATATTTTTTATAGGAAGGCTTATTTTAACCAATCATTAATATAAATTATCACTTTATATGTACGGTATATTAAGTTATGAAGAAATGTTAGCTAAATACACTAATAAAAACAAAGGACAAATTCTCGAATAACTTGTGTACCTGTAATGTAACATGTACTCACTTGACAGTAGGGCACAGCACTCTACTAATAGCATCAATATTGGACACAACTACTTCTCTTCCACTCTTCTCTCCGTCTGCGGCATCCAGAGAGTAGATCCCCTCCACTGGCCCCAACTTCTTGCATTCTTCTATGAACACATTAATGTTCTTCGCTTCCACTAGGTTTGTGGTATTCACTTCTACTTTTACGTCTTTTTCTTCCCATTTCCTGGAAATTAGAAAGTATTTTATATGACATACATTAAAAGTAATAATTTTGGGCACTTTTATATTAATTAAATAGTCACGTGTGCTCAGGGTTGCTCGTTACCATATTTTGAACAAGAATTCTCATTTGTTTTATGTAAAAGATCTCGTACTAATCTTCTCTAGTTGACAAGCGAAGTTATAAATGAGTCTTTAGCTATCTTTGGACCTAATATGATGGTGATACTTTTTTAATTTATTCTTTAATATACAGACTTAAAGAATCTACTAGTGACCCGCTCCGGCTTCGCACGGGTATAAAATATATAGCCTACTCCACTATTTAATGGATGTTATTATACATATAAACCTTCCTCTTGAATCACTAAAAAACTCTATTAAAAAAAACCGCATCTAAAAATCCGTTGCCATTTAAGAATACAAAGGGACATAAGGACAGAGAAAGCGACCTTTTTTCATACTATGTAGTGATGTATATATTTAAAGAAAGAAAGGAATATCTTACTTGATTTTAATATCCAAGAACTTGCTCCTGCCACTCCTGTTGATGATGAGCTGCTTGGCTCCTCGGCTGATGAGCATCTCCACGAACTTCGCCAGGAAGACTTCATCAGTGCCACTGGCCAGCACCACGTGCGATGATGACGGAGATACCTCCAAAGTTGGTCTACAAAAATATAGGAAACCAATATAAACCAATTATTGTTCTCAATTTATTTTAGGTTCAAGACATAGCCTCGGATATAATAATACTATAGTGTATTCGCGTTAAGAAAATAGTGACGTCGTCATTACCCAAACGATTTGACCAATGAGACGTGACAACGGTTGTCTGCAATTGGTCAACGTGACTGTTTTCTCATTCACTCACGTCTCATTGGCCAGTTTAACGTCTGAATATTATGACGTCACTATTTTCTTAACGCGAATACACTATAGTTCTCTTTTAGCATAATTCTCAGAGTTATAATAGGGTCCTCACAAGCATTTGGATACTAACGACATAAGAGTGAATAGTATTCAATCTACGCCTCCTATAAAGCAAACATATCACGCCCCATTACGGTAACCCATTTCTACCAACCCAATCAAATAATTTTGCTTAATTGACAATCATACATAATACATTCTCGGCTACTTCACCCTTACCCTTAATATTCCATACACAACTACTCAGTCGTCTATGGTGCGTCAACAAAGTCAGCAGCTCAGTGAAAGTTGAAAATACAAATAATTATTTTCGGCTGAATATTTAGTCAATTGTGATGCCAAACTGGTTAAATATGTTTGCTTTTGGATTATATTTGGATCCTTAACTGTAACGAACCGAAGAACAAGGAAGAGGAGAAGAATTGGAGCTACGACTTCATTTTCTTCGGTTTCCACTGGTGGCGTTGGTGTAACCATGGCGACTGAATAACAAATGCAAACGCCGTGGCATCAGTGTTTGTACTTGAGCCGACATAACCTTAGTTGTGAATGGCTTATTAAAGAAATAAAAAAAACCTACTAGAATCCTTTTAGCCCTAATCTGTATTACAAGAAGCCTTCTATAGTATATTCACATTAAGAAAATAGTGACGTCATTATGACTCCACGATTTGACCAATGTGACGTGGCAACGGTTGTCCGCCATTGGTCGAAGAGACTTGTTTTCTCATTATCTAACATCTTATTGGTCAGTTTACTTTTGTATATCATGACGTCACTATTTACTTAACTCGAATAGACTATAGTGAGCAGTTCACCCACCTTCCTTTGGGCAAGGCTTCGTCGTCCATCTTGAGCAGCGCCCTGCCGCGGTGCCTGCTCCCAGCCAGCAGTCGGAAGGCGCCAGCCACCGCAGTCGCCTCGTACACGACGCGGGTCAGGGGCCGCACGAAGCCCTTCGATATGCCATCGCTCACTAGGCTTTGGATTTGCTGGGGGGAAAGGGGTTACTATGACAAAGAGACTAAATGTCACCTTAGTCACATTGGTTAAAAAAGCGGCTGTGACCCCATGGGTAAGACCTCGGACTTATGAGAAAGGTCCTAGGTTCGAATCCCAACTCTGGCATGTACCAATGAATGAAATTTGTGTGTTTTTCATTTACGTACATATCAAACACACAAAACATCGTGAGGATACCTGCCTATCCCTCAGGATAGATAATAGTCGGTGCCTATATACGGCGATACGGTTCACTACCTATCATGTTGGGTGCTGTCTATCTAGTGATACGCGGGCTTTAAATGACCCATACTTAACATGCCTTCGAAATTTCGGAGATGGGCATTCAAGCCTCTGACTACCCCGCGTATGTTTATTTATGGTTGTCACCCTTGCGGGGTAGTCAGGAGTTAAGGTGTTCATCTCCGCAATTGCGAAGGTCGTAATCTATGGCCACCTCGAACCCAAGTGTTGACCAGATAGTCAGTACTCAACGTGACAAGTTACAATGGTTAAAGACAAACATAAGTATTGAAAAAGGTTGACGTTCGGAGTACCTATAACCGCCGAGTGTGAATGAGGAGGTGTATGAGTGTCAATGAAGCGAAAGTGGTTTCCCAGGATCAGTACAGATCCGTGATCTCTGCTTATCCCCCTACAGGTAATCAGGCGTGAGATGTATCTATAAACATACATATGATAACCTTCGGAAAGGTCCCGGGTTCGATTCCCGGTTCAGGTAAGTTAAGAATTAGGCTCTTCGTTGATTAATTATACTATAATATGTATGTACCTATTTAAAAATATATACATTAACTAGCACCATTAACACAAGTCTTAAATAAACTTACTCGTTCCAAAGAGGTAGTTTAACTAGTGTAATTTATTAAGTGTCCTAATCATAATTATTAGAAAGATAGTCTGCTGACATATACTAATTATAAATATTTATTATTACGTTTTAATTATTTTTAGTTATTCTTGTTAAATTAATTAAATTTGTTCCATATAATTATTTGCAAATAATAGTGATGTAATATTAATAATTTGTTCTATCTTATTTTTTGTCGTAACACTGATTAAATTTGTTACGTTTTATTCCTTAGCATTAAAATCTTAGCATAATTTGACCTTAATGTTATAATTATGTAGTTTAAACTCATTAGTATTGAAATAGAAAGTCGGGTATTAACAACCTTTTCAATTCACAGCAATAAAATCAATTGTGACACCAAAAAAGGTTTCTCAAACAAGAAAACCTTACGTCAAAAATTATAATTTAATGTTTCTTCATTTATATACCGAAGTTAATACAATAAGTTTTGTTTTTATCCCATTCGGAAAGAAATAAACTTCTTGCTACGTTAAAGTTATCACTAGCTCCATCTCTACACTCAACTTAGTCAACTATGACTGTTGACATTCATCATTAGGGTACGGTATTATCTTGATTTTATCAGTTCAAACGTCATTGACCTCTGCTGTCAATAAAAGTTACAAGGTACATTTTTCACGCATAGGTATTAACACTAAAACGAAGTGATATTAATTCTGAGGTTTTAGATTTGAGGCTTTGATGAAACTGCACGTATAAACGTTAAAACGATGGTATATGGTCCATTATTGACAGGTTTCTGGCCTTTCGCAAAATAGATTCCATTGATCTCGAATCCCTTAGTCGCCTCCTACGACTTGCGCCGGGAAGAACGGCAGCTAGGTAACATTCTTTTTACGTCCCAGACTTAAACGGGTGTTTAGGCTAGCACTTTATACACCAGTGAGTTTGTACGCTTTAGGATAGGTAATAGTCAGTGCCTATATACGGCGATACGGTTCACTACCTATCACGTTGGGTGCTGTCTATCTAGTGATACGCGGGCTTCGGGCGACCCATACCTAACAAGATCGAAATTTCGGAGATGGGCATTCAAGCCTCTTAACTACCCCGCCATAATAAAAAAAGGAGTGGGTAGAAGTCGTGAAGCGTATGTTATGTTATGTGAATTAATAGGTTACTTCTCATTTTCTTTGTTTTTAATGAAATGTAATTTGTCTCCCTACTTACCAACCCAACCCTATTTCACGGCTGCTAATAACGATTTTTTTTGAGTATGTATCAGAAATGTGGTTTTAAATACAAGTGTCTAATACTGTACTGGTATTGTGCAAGTGGTGTGACTTGAGAGATTTATTATCACTAGATAGTTAAAATCTTTACGTGTATCATATTTGGGATCGGCTGTTTATAATAATAACTTTACTGTCACATTGGATAAAACTTAATTTAAAGAACTAAAACCGTTAACGCTAACGAACAGGATTTAGGGAAAGAATTACCTCGATCTCCTTGTAGCAGTTGGTCTCGAACAGGGATGAGAAGGAGAGCGCGGCGTAGGAGCGCGCCCTCGTCATGTGCCCCAGGCCGTAGCTGAAGCGCTGCAGCGCGTGCACCTCGTGCACGTCCAGCGTCGTGCCCGACGGCGCGCAGCACTCCAGCGACGCCTGTCACGAAGCAAAGGAATTGTTTAGACATGGGCACAAGTCTTGGCTACACAGAAAACTAACTAACTGCCGTTCTTTTTCGCATTTAGTAGGACAGGACTTCAGAGACATGAAAGCATATCCTTGGTCACTTTTTAGCATGAATATTATTGTTGTGATGTTTAAAGGAATATTGATAAATGGCTGCTAACTCATCATTTTATAGATTCAATTAATTCTGTGTCGCCTTCAACTCCAAGCTTCAACCCATGGGCTACTGTATAGTATTATATTATCTGTGCATGGGCTGTGCTAGACTAGGACGAAAATAAAATGCTATCTAGCTACCGTTGTTCCCCATTTACACTTAAATAATATAGACTTGGAATATAGGATTAGGACCTCTCCAAGGATACGCAAATGCATTCAAACAATACAAACGCATGTCCATTGTGGATAAAGCAATAGTTTAACCAGATTAATATGATGTGTAAAAACACCTAAGGATAGGAAATAAAAAGTTAGTTATATAGCACTGAATTTAGTTACTAACCGCTATCGATTACTAGACAGTATCGACGTAGCTATATGGTGACTCACAATGACGGATGTGGTCACGAAATCCTTTAAATACATAATCATTCTGTTATCAGTGATTTATATATAATAATAATAATATTTGGACAATATTACACCAATTGAACTAGCCCCTTGGTAAGTACATTTAAGACTAGTGTTAAGGGTACTAGTCAACGTATATTTAAGAAATGTATACATATTATATATAGATAAATACATATATAATCAACGGCCAGACTGAAAAGCAGTAGATAAGCGTAGTTCTTAACTCTGCCTCCACCGGGAATCGAACCCGGGACCTCACGATTAGCGGTCAGGTGTCTAACCAATCGTCGCGCCACGGAGGTCGTCATATATTCAACCCATTGGACCGCCTCTTACGACACGCTAAGAGAAGCAACCTAGAGCCGTGTTTAGCCTGACCCCTGGTGGCACTCACGTTCTTGAGGTGTGGGGGGAGGCAGCTGATGACGATGTCGCAGCCCCTGCCCGCCGTGGCGCCCAGCACCATGTCCGCGAACGTGATGTCCCGCGAGTTGCCGATCTGTTGCTCTGCGAAGCAAACCATAATGCTGCCAGTATTCTTAGAGCTGTACCACACTCATTTAATTATATCTAAATAGATACATATATAGTTCTATTTTTCCTAAAGAGATAGGCAGAGGTAACCTTAAACAAGAGTGACATCAATATCATCCCGTTGCACTTATCCCACCTAGTCGTAGAGATCACCCCACATAAATTGGCAGTTGGGGGCGTCGCCACAGTCGCGTAATTCAGTGTTACCAGTAAACACGCCAAAACTTGCACTCACTGTGCCATACGGCTCGATACATTATAGGTTTCATTTGTAACGGTCTTTGGTTGCAGAGCTATAAACTCAAATAAAACAAATTAATATATCAAAGTCAAAATATGTTTATTAAACTATTTCAAACATGATTAATAATTAACGGGACTTATCCTTCTTATTATATATTACATATATTATGTGTTCCTTCACTCTGTCCGCAATAGATTGTTTAGTCTGTCCGACGTAGGATTTCCCACAGCTGCAATCAATCTTATACACATTCTTATATCTTATATCATGAGTATAAATCGCGAATCTCTTAAAACTATTATTTCAAACATGGCACTGGAGAAGAACTAACAAGAAACTCCGGAAATCAATTTATTATAATCACCCTTAACAAACATAAAAAATACAAAGAGTGAGCAAAAAACACAACGCTGGTAATACTAAATGTACCTTTCATACAAAATAACACGCAATGGCGGAAACGTCAAATTTAGTTCCAAGTTTGGCTACTGCCAATTTATGTGGGGCGATCTCTATCTCGCATCCACACTATTCTAACAGCTGTCAATTCCGACTAGAATAAATGAAAATGTAAATTTTATTTTATTTTAGCCAGCCAAAACATAAGAAAGAGAAAAATATACAAATGACATTAGTCTCTAGTTATAAAAGTTACATAGAGATCCCGCCACATAAGCTGGCAGTAGCCAAACTTGGAACTAAATTTGACGTTTCCGCAATTGCGTGTTATTTTGTATGAAAGGTAAATTTAGTATTACCAGCGTTGTGTTTTTTGCCCACTCTTTGTAATTTTTATGTTTGTTAAGGGTGATTATAATAAATTGATTTCCGGAGTTTCTTGTTAGTTCTTCTCCAAGCTAGGGTCTCCGCTGAACTTCTTCTTCTCAATCGTTACGCTCTTATCAGAGCGGTCGTGGTCTTCATGACGTGGCATCTTGAGCAGCCGAAATGGTTGGTGAACTAACCTCGGTAAAAATATGTGAAGACAATGCTCAGTGCCATGTTTGAAATAGTTTTTTTACATACATACATACACATCACGCCTGATTCCCTGTAGAGGGGTAGGCAGAGATCACGGATCCCCATTTGTCCCGATCCTAACAGACCACTTTCGCTTCATTGACATTCATACATTCTCTAATACACTCTCGGTGGTTATAGGTACTCCTAACGTCACCTTTTTTCAATATAGCGTCTATCTGACTGTTACATATATGTCTTATTAGGCCGGCCCCTACGTAACCGCCCTTCCACTTCACTCATATATATTCCTTTTGTCAATATATAGTTTTTTTAATTTGTACTTAGATCATAAAATAACTTTCAAAGAGAGCTTATGATAGGGCCTATTTTGAATAAAAATATTTTGACTTTTGACTTTGGTATATTAATTTGTTTTATTTGAGTTTATAGCTCTGCAACCAAAGATCGTTACAAATGAAACCTCAATATAATGTATCGAGCCGTATGGCACAGTGAGTGCTAGTTTTGGCGTGTTTACTGGCAACACTGGATTACGCGACTGTGGCGACGCCTCCAACTGCCACCTTATGTGGCGGGTACTCTAGTCTGAATAGAACAGTTACTACAGTCTGTGTCTTCTAACACGGGATAAGTATAAAACGATAGTTATTGTTTATATTGAAGCATTTGTATCGTCCAATTTGTCCACTTAATCTCCAATAAGATATGCGATCCCCAATACTATATATCCAGACACACTACTTTCTCATATCATTGATATACACCTTTGTAATAAGTATGGATATCGATTAATAAAATATTATTTAGTTATCAAAACTTACCTGGCAGGCAAGTTAGTACGAGTAATTCACGCTGAAAAGTGGCCTAGAAGATCTTATATCTCCGAGGATTTGTCCACTCCAAAAGGGATTAAAGGAAGTGAATGTATTATGTATGTACCTGGTACCCTTGTAACCTGGTAACCTTGTATGTACCTGGCAGGTCCGGGAAGAGCCTCTTGAGGAACCTCTTCTTCCTGGTATCGCCCACGGTGGCGAAGACGAGGCAGCGGTGCGCCAGCGCGATGGAGATGGCCGCCTGCCCCAGCGCCCCGCAGCCGCCGTGCACCAGCACTGCCATGCCGCGTTGCACCTGGCACTTGATGGCCTATACGAAGAACAATACATCAGGTATAGAGTAAAGGTATTATGGATCCCGTTGGACGATCTAGACAAATCTCTTGTAATTCATTCTCGACTATAAATCGTTTTAAGTGTGATCTGCTATTTTTTGTCGTAAGCATACCTGGTTTAATAAAGGAGAACAGATGTATGGCTTATACGAGAGATATCAATATTCGTGTATAAGGAAAATAGTGGGAAATAGTTTGAATGACCCATACCTAACATGCCTTCGAAATTTCGGAGATGGGCATTCAAGCCTCTGACTACCCCGCCATAATAAAAAAGGGAGTGTGTATACACAAGTCGTGAAGCGTATATATGTATGTATGAAAATAGTGGGCTTAATTAAGGACAAATATGGAAAAAGTTTCGGATTCTGTTGAAGGTAGCTATGCTACATCATTATAAGAGAGAATGTAATTTCATTAAGATGAATTCATACAAAATTAATAATTCTGTCCCGGTTAACGGTTTTAGCTCTTTAAATTAAGTTTTATCCAATGTGACAGTAAAGTTATTATTATAAACAGCCTATCCCAAATGATACACGTAAAGATTTGAACTATCTAGTGATAATAAATCTCTCAAGTCACACCACTTGCACAATACCAATACACTTATTAGTAGTATAGACACTTGTATTTAAAACCACATTTCTGATACATACTAAAAAAATCGTTATTAGCAGCCGTGAAATAGGGTTGGGTTGGTAGGTAGGTACACAAATCACATTTCATTAAAAGCAAAGAAAATGAGAAGTGACATGTGCAAACATAATTATGTTTCTTTATAATTTGTTTTTGTAACTGGCACTGGGCAAAAAATCCTGAAAGCCGGAGTTTCTTGTTGGTTCTTCTCCGAGCCAGGGCTTCCGAACCAACGGTAGAATTACAATGCTATGCAAATGTTTTGACTTTCAATGAATGTACTTGTACTTATGTTTTTTAAGCTCAGTATTTTTTTTTCCATATTTTTTTTTTATATTATTAACTCGAACATTTATTTACAACTGTATTCACATGAATATAAACTTACCTGTTAAACTATTTACTAAATTATTAATAAATAAATTATTATAAAACTATAAATAAAATATTTGAGCCAAATCACTGCCAACAGGGAGAGTGCCCAAGATGCTGGCAGCATTTCCTCGCTGAATGGCTAAGCTTATCCTTTGACCAAAATAAGCCTCCTTCAGGCGACCAGACAAATCGTTGAAGAAGGCCACAGTGTCTGGACCCCATGGCCCCATAGTTTCTACCGCAAAAGGGCTTAAGATGTACTCACGACCCAAATTCGAGTACTTATTACGCTTCAGTCCTTCTGCGGCAGACGCGACTGATCCAGCCCCGAGAGCAGACTTAGAAACGTGAGATGGGGCCAATGTATCGACACAAGTTGCGTCTTACACTAACATACTTATGTATGTTATATACTTATGTACTTGTACTTATGTTGAATAAAAACATTTGACTTTGTCTTTAACCTATTAATTTATATAGCAGTTATTTGCATACTCACAAGGCAGTAGAAGGCCTGCGCATAGGCCAGGGGCACGGTGGCCGCCTCCTCCAGGGTCCAGTGCTCGGGCACCGGCCACAGCAGCGCAGGGTCAGCGATCACGTGG
Organism: Leucoptera coffeella; assembly: GCA_030578115.1. Lineage (NCBI taxonomy): Eukaryota > Metazoa > Arthropoda > Insecta > Lepidoptera > Lyonetiidae > Leucoptera > Leucoptera coffeella. The sequence continues at coordinate 82,675 of JAMBLF010001295.1, forward strand.
GTGGAGGCCGCCCCACTCGCCACTATGCCCATCACTCGCTCACCACTGCAGGGGATACCACACATATTTTATTTTTTTATTTTATTTCCTTTATTGTGGCAACAAACAGTCATTACAAGTATTACTTAAAAACTATTACTAAAAGTAGACCTATAGTGCCAATGAGTACATATTTTATAGAACATTTCTAACAGTATATTGTATTGTATTAAGTTAAAAAGTATATTCATAGGTCCTTTTATACAAAGAATTAAGAATATACGGGACAAAAAGTATGTGCTTCCCTCCTTCATACCGATAATATTTTGTAACGTGTTGCAAGGTGAAAACACCATAACTATTTTAAAAAATAGTGTGATAAATTCATAAACTCACATCATTCTTTAAATTTTGGTATGAGTATAACATCGAAGAATTGGAGCTGTGATCAATGTATGCTATGTATATTATTAGAATACTACGGTGAGGGAAAACTTCGTGAAGAAACCTACCTGTTCCTCAAACAGGTAATAGTTAGTCTTAAAACTATAATAGGTAATAGTTAGTGCTTTTTAATAGCGACATGGTTACCACCTGTCACATTGAGTACTATCTGGTCAACACGTAAGTTCGATGTAGCCATAGAATTACTACCTCTGCAAACGCAGAGATGGATACCTGAACCTCTGACTACCCCGTAAGGGTTAATAGTCGTGAACGGGTTTGTTTTGTTTTTTCTTGTAATTTTATTATGCAGGTATATATTTCAATAGATAAAAGAAAAGGCAGTGTTTAGTTCCTGACCGTATGTTGATGCCGCTGTAGTCCATCCCGTAGGCGACGTCTGATGCGGCGCAAGGGGCGTGCGCCTCCCCCGCGGCCACCTTCGCGTCGTAGTAGTTTATGCCAGCGTACAGGACCTGCTCATCAAGTATATAGTTTTAAGAGATTCGCGATTTATACTCATGATTAATAACTAACGGGACTTATCTGATAGTCTGCCCGTGACCATGGCTGCTGCAACGTACCCGAACCGTCGACGGGTTAATAAAGGCAACTTTATTATATAAAAACTTACGCGATAAGTCCCGTTAGTTATTAATCATAAGTTTACTTAAGTTTGATGGGAAAGTTACCGTTGTTGTCGCTTTTTAAAATGAACCATCCAGGATACAGTAACCCTTTGAAAAGTTATTTGGTTGATTATTATATCCAACGTACCCTCACTGAGAGGTTGTGGTCCTTCTGCGCCGGCGTCTCCACCCAGTGCAGGGTGCTGAGCTCTCCCACTTGGCCACTGCGCAGGGCGATGGGCCTGGGGATGCCCTTCGAGGCCACGGAGACGCTGCCGTAGAAGAACCCACCCCAGGCACCCTGGAACAAGGGTAGATTAATTAGTATGTTTTTTTTTGTATCCAACGTTCTTTCCACCTCGAAAAGAATTAATAAACTTACATAAATAGTAGTACAGTTACTCAACATACGCTTCACGACTTGTGTATACACACTCCCTTTTTTATTAAGTCGGGGTAGTCAGAGGCTTGAATGCCCATCTCCGAAATTTCGAAGGCATGTTAGGTATGGGTCATTCGAAGCGTATCACTAGATAGACAGCACCCATCGTGATAGGTAGTGAACCGTATCGCCGTATATACTGACTATTACCTATCCCGAGGGATATCAGGCAGTTATTTAGTGCCTTTCTAATAATAGTAGTAATATTTCTACTTTACATTTTACTCGGTTTAGTTAAACGTGAATTAGACTATAAGTCATTGTTGGTTTCTTATAATTATTATTCTCTAGACTACTATTACTAAAATACTACTAACAAAGGAATTATTTCTTATTATAAAAATACGTCTTATTATCAGCAGTCAATGTCGAAACTGATGACATCTATAACATCATCAGGACATTAATTAAAACTACTACTATAGATTAAGGAAATCCATAACTTACTTTGTGCAAGAGGTTATAAACGAAGTCGAAGTCCGGCAACTTGTCATTCCATTTCTCAAACTCCTCCGCCTCACTCATGGCCACGTATATCTTGTTCTCAGGACACGTTCGCTTGTAGTTATTGATAAATTCTAAAAACAGTTAAAAGTTGATGAACATCGAAGGGGTGGTTTTGATGTACATACAGAAAAAACAGTAACACAAACACCCTTGCCGGTTAATCAGATCTTTAAGTGTCTATCACTGGAACTGCGTAGTTAATGATTTAGTTCACTTAATGTCACAGGTGAACAACCGCGTCGCTTTTCACATAAATTTACTATTAGGCCAAGGAAGGTGACATATACATACTAAGACAAAACAAAAAGGCAAACGCATTCACGACCACCCTTGCGAAGTAGTCAGAGGTTCAGGTTCCCGTCTCCGCAATTGCGAAGGTATTAATTCTATGGCCACTTCGCACCCACGTGTTTACCATAAAGTCAGAACTCAATGTGACAGGAGTTAAAGCACGTCACCATTAATAAGTTCTGACTATACCTGTTCGGGGAACAGGTAGGTTTCCTCACGATGTTCTCCCTTACCGTAATATCTTACTAAGAATATATCGCAAATCATTTCATTCACACAAACTTCTCTCAATTCAATCTCAATAAACACTACTATAATGTATAAAATATGTAAAAAAAATCTCACCTTTAATCTTTTCATTACAGGGATACCGCGTCAAAATGGTCAAACTGCGACCTTTTTGCAAGTTTTGGGTGACAGACTCCACTAGAGATATATCATTTTCCGTCATCACCGTGACCACAGACGCTAGAGGTCTGGCTACAGGGTTCCATTTGCCCAGAACCACTTTGCCTTCTCTGGTCGAGGCGTAGCAAGCTATTCTGGCTGGTATCTTAGGGTCTACAGGTTTCTTTTGCAGGTATAGTATGAATGTGTCCTTGCGTAACTTTTCGGTTAGGACTTTCGTTATCTGCAACAAGTTAGATATCGATTATACAGTATGACATATGACTATGTGATAAATGCTGAGTGTGCATTGAAAAATGGATTTTGCAAAAAAAAAGGACTGGAGTGTTTGAAAATACATTTAAAAGTTTCGTATTTTTATATTACATTAGTTGAATTATGACTTTTGATTATGGTTGACATGACTATTTATCGCTTACCTCATCATCAAGAACAGCATCATCAAATATGACAACATCAGCTGATATCTTTTCTTTCTTAACCAAATTCTTCTTAGATATGCTTGTAATGTTCACATTTATATCATCCAATTGGGGAATGACACAGTTCAGTTTATTCCCTGTATGCGATTGTGTTTTCGCTTCAGTGATTTCTAAGATGTTGAGATCTTTGGCGCCTAGGTCTTTTTTGATCATTTGAATGTATACGTCTAAAGATTCTGATATCTGAAAATTAAACATTGATGAATTTTGTGTCTTAAATATAACGATATAATAAAATAAAAGAACATAACAAAAAACAAACATAACACCCGTTTCCCTACAGAAGGATAAGCAAAGATCATACCCCATTTCTAACAAAATATTGTGAAAAATCATTCTTTTAATTATTTTAGCCTTACATAGAAGAAATGTATTAATATGACCACATAGAATTGCCTGTACACTTTCTAGTAATACTTACATCAACAATATTCTTCTGAATGTAAGGGATGAATTTGTAGCTCTTGACAGCTGCCACCTCCTTTCGCTTTATCTGCTTCTCCTTGTACAACACGTTCTGCATGACGACACCGCCACATCTAGAATTATTACTCTTGGTTTACTCCATAATACTTATCATACATATATATTGACTGGACTGAATAAAACCGTCAAATTATGTTTTGTCCCTTTTTTAGGGACAAAGATGTTAAAATATTAGTCATCCCATAGTAATCACACCTAAAGATATGGCATAGTAAAATAGTGCTTTAGTCACCTTAGAGGACACGGTAAAACAATAATAACTGATGGTAACATAATCTACGTATCACCAGATCAGTACGAGACAAAACTGAAAGTATAGTAAGTTTCGTTCTCATATTACAAGACAAACTGTATATTTAATAACATGTTTATATATTTTCAACATAGTTTTACGTACTTTACGATACTGAGATCCTCGAAAATGTCTGCTTCAAGTCCGCTGCTTCTCTTAGTCACCTCTATGACTCTGTTGTGCTCCTCCACGTCAATGTTCAGATGGTGGATGTACCTGGGCTGTTCCAGAACATTCTGGGACCTGTGCAGTGTATCCAGCTGGATCATTCCTTCCAACAGAGTGACCCAGTTGTCCTGCCACAGGATTTGGGCGTGGGTGAACGATTCGTTGGCTTCTCTGATGGATCTGAAGTCTTTCCTGCAAAAAAAAGGTTACAGAAGTGTTAATATGTTTTAATAACGTGACGTATAATGTTTACTAAAAACCTCGTCAGTTAAAGCGAATACCAACAGTTGGTAGTTTGATTCAAGGTTTAATCTGATGAAATCAAATAACCAAATAAAACTAAAAAAATATGACCACTTATCATATATAGTTGCCTCATACGAGATAAAAGGTATGCACTTGATGAATTAAGCATTTTATGTAATTTTAAACAGAATAGAGTCACGTAGCATACAAAATGTTTCAATCAACTATTAGCACAAAATAGTACCCCATATCTCAAAGCTGCATCAGGCTACATGTTGCCACATAAAGAATGAATAGTCTTTTAATTCAAGTCAGATTCAGATCAGAAGCTTATGTAATTTCCTTACTCATATCCGTATCCGATTTCCTGCAGCAGTTTGTAGATGTCGCTGTAGCTGAGCTCACAGGTGGTGCGGTTGGACCGGCGGCTGAGCATGGCGGACACGTCGGAGCAGATGGGCAGCACGTGGCCGCTCACCACCGGCACGTTTTCGTTCGTCACCTGGAATGACGTCACGGACATATAGAAACTACTTTGACTCCCTTTCTAGAAGAAAAGGATCTATGAGATCTCGTAGAAACACCTTGTTTGGGCAAACAGAACCTCGGAGATATAATATCACCTTCCTTCCTTGACCTAAAATATAGGTCACGTGTTCCTCCATTGAGGTGGTCATCACCCAGTACATTCTACTCATTTATAGAGTACTTTTTAAGGACAGTCTTTAGCACAAAACATACCCAATATATAAACATAATGTTATGCACTCGTTACCCCACAGAGAGGTAGGCATGAAACAACAAGGTGCCCCTACCTTTCGGATTCTCTTGTTTTCATATTCAAATTAAGCATTCATGCTTCTTCCATCTTCGCATACACACTAAGTGCTTATAGATAGTCCGAAATTCTATATGGAATAATAATACATAGGCATTTTTTCATTAAAACGCCTATGTATTATTTCATGATAGAACCTACAACTGTATGTCTTTCTTGAACCTCACCTCGAACCGGCCGTTCCCCCGATGCAGCTCCACGCTGAGCCGCAGCAGGCGGTTGTCGTGGAGGGGGGGCGGCGTGTGGAAGTGCACGTCCTGGAACTGCACGGGCATCTGCCGCTTGGGCGTCTCCAGCGTCATGGCCAGCACGTCCCACACGCACACCAGGGCGGCCGAGAACGGGAACACCATCTGGCCTGTCAAGGAGAAACTAAATGTGTGTACATAAATTCAATAAGGAGCTCTCTGTGTACCAGTAGTTCCGAAACAAGCATCGGATTGGCATCCCACAGGAAAGAGAAGGACAGGGCGTCCTAAGTCGACGTGGCGTCGCTCAGTTCAGAAGGAAGCTAAATCCATGGAACTGCAGTAGGAAGATCTGAAAGAGATTGCGCAAGATCGCCCACGGTGGGGAAAAATTTTTCGAGTCCTATATCCCTGCTAAGGGATAACAGGAAATAAGTCAAGTAAGAGTGTACCAGTACCAATGTAGGCTGACCACAGATACACGCATGCAGCTCTGCAATAATGAAGCAGTTCCTCTATAGCCGCAATGAAGTCAAGTTTTGCTAGAGGAGATTGAACGCAACTAGATAGCATTCCATGTTGCCGTTTAAATGAACCCAATCTATTTAATTGTTGATTTCGATGAATAGGCGGCAGGTAGGCTTGTTCTCTATGATTTCCGTCTACTTTCTACCTTAATTTTCTGAACCTGTGTATCTTCCATCATAACATAGTCATTTTAACGGCAGCTGTTTGCAGTTGCTTACCATCGATGATATGTCCTGTCAGGTAGGAGTACTCGTCGTCATGGGTGGACAGGGTGAGGTCGCAAGCAGCCGCGTGCATCCGGTCTGCGGTCACATACACTGGCAGAGTCCTGAAAAGATTAACATGAAGATGAGTACAGGAACATATTTACATTCGGTAATGCATATCTGCTATCTAATTCTTTTTATGAAGTACTGCTTGATATCATAAATATCGGAAATAAGCAAGTAGAATAACCTTTGGTAAAAGATTTATATTTACAATCGATTTACGAGATTTTGTGATTTATACGAGTAACTTACCACTTCTCCGTGTGCACCCATTCGACCAGATGCGAGAGGGTTCTGGTCTCCGTGGAGACTGGGAACTCCACCTTGGGGTACAGGATGCTCAGGTCGGGGTTGTAGCCTGCCATGAACAACCTGCAATACAGAGGCCATATAGGGTTCACATTGTAAAGAGTAAATTTCAGCCACTACATTCAAATTCAATAATTAATAACAATGTTTTTAAAATTCAATAATTAAACCGCCTGTCATGTTTGTGATAGCTTAGAGAAAATTTCCAAAAGGCTGCGAGGTCCACGCTCTACTTTATTCGCTAATAACAAGCTAAGCAACTAGTTACATCCACCCTGGTCACAGGACCCACTGCAACTCCTTGAACTTACTCTCCCACAGACTCCAAGAGGAAGAGGGCGTTGTCAGAGTGCCCCCTCCTGGTGAGGGGGATGTTGGTGCAGGTGTCGGGCAGGAAGCGCTTGAGGATGGCCTGCATCAGCCCGTGGGGAGCCACCTCTATCAGCACTGCGTTCGACGGGATGTGGCTGGCTGTCTCCTCGAAAAGGACGGAGCTCTGGGAAATTATGAAGAATATTGTAAAAGCGTAACCGAAACGGAACATTTTTTTCTTTTAGAACTCATGTTTTTCACACGGTACAACAAAATAACCAACTTAGTTATATAAAATAGAAAACAGAGTTTACTCTTCGTGAAACTAAAGACATAACGTAATAAGGAATCTATTATTGAGATAGCTGTGTCACCGTCTGTACAGAACGATTCATTGAGATAAAAATCGGTTTTGATGTGGATATAAACCAATTACTACTTATAGTTATTTTTACAGCCTATTCAACTGGGTCGTAACATCGGGTGATATAAAGGTATCTATATCTTTATTAATTTATCGTGATATGACGCGGCCTCACACGGTAAATAAAATACTTATAGGTCTGAAATATGCTTTGCGTACCAGTAAATTATTGGTGAGGTACTCCGAAGAGCAGTACTGCGCAGAGGTCTCCTTCCACTTGTGCTCGGGCACCGAGGTGGAGAGCCAGCGCTTGCTGCGGAGCTTCGGCTCCTTGATCACACCCTGCAGGTACTTCAGCAGACCCGGTCCTGGAACCAACAGCAAATGTGCAAATATTCAGAGAACTTAACGACCTTTTTGAGATCTTATTGAGTGGACAAAGTAAACATCATAAAAATTACATATTTTATGATAAAAAGAATTCAGATGACTGAGAAATTACTCTCTTTATTTCCTTAAAAACCTCTAATAGCATGTATTCATAACGAATTCGCAAAATTTGAGTACGTCAAGAATTTTGTATTGGTTTGAAATGACTCTTCAACTTCTCTTTTACAATAAAAGTGTATCTAAGAGAGAAAAATGCGAGAAAAGGCATTGGCCAGTCCTTCTAATATTATAGCCATTGTCCTGAATATGATCACGAGGAGCATATCTCACCCGCGTCCTTGATGTACCGCGAGTGGTAGGCGATGTTGGAGGTGGGCACCTCCTTGGCGAAGATGCCGTCGGCCACCAGCTTTGCCACAAACACCTTCATGATAGTAGCAGGACCCGAGATGGTGCATGAGTCGGGCGAGTTGTGGCACGCCACGTCGATCTCTGGCGGACACATCCTCGAAACCTAGAAAGGTTTAAATCTATAAGTTTTTTGATACACTTATAAATCATAGTCGTACCTATTTAACATTTTTTTCAATCAGTTTCAATAAACATCACATAACATAGGTGGTTATGAGTTTGGATCTGTAACTGTTTTCATCCATGGGTAGGGAATCATTTTTGAGTCTGATTCATTTTTGAGTTTGTCTTTCTGTTTATTTAATATTTTAACGATACAATCTTTACAAGAAATTAAAATAATATTTACAAACTTAGAACTAAAAAAAAAATTTATTTTTTTCCAAAATTTTAATTTCTTAGTATTGGGCAAAATGAAAGTAGCTGTAGAAGTTACCTTCTTTGAGCCTAGACCGACGGCTGCCATGGAGCCATAGATGAGCTCCGTCTGGATGGAGACCAGCCCCCGGTAGTAGGCCGACAGGATCATCTCCTCGGCCGAGAGGCAGCCGTCCGCGTACGCGCAGCCCAGCTCTCCTACGCTGTGGCCTGAAACGTTTCGATACGCTGGTTTTTTATCATGATAATACATAAAAGAATAAGTTAATAAATAACATAATACAAGGATAAAATGCATTCTAAAAAATATCTTAGGTTATAAGCACGTTTAGGTTATTTACGGTGAAAAATAAGTGAAATAAGTGAACAAAAAAATCTGAAGCACCTTTTATAAAAATAAGCACATTATTAGACGATACAAGTGGAAATAATAGAATAAAATTAAGAAAGGAAATTGAACAGCCACTTATCGTTGAAAACCTAAGATAAATTTTCTATCACCTCTTACGATATGAAGTAATAAAATTTGCGTTATAGCCATAGTAACTATTGGAGTAATCATAGGTTGAGTGTCCATTCAATGGTACATATTTTGGCACTCATAGACCACCAATAACACGTTATGAACTCTCTCCCACCTATGATATTGTCGGGCACCAGCCCCATCTGTAGCAAGATGTCGGTGAGGCCTATCTGCACGGCGGCGATGCCCACGAACGAGTGTAGGATGGTGTCGTACGTGTTCTTGTTCTCCGACGTCAGGATGTGCAGCAGGTCGATACCCTTGGGCTTCAGCACGTTGTGACATCTATAAGAAATATAACATTATCATGATACTCTCATTATTTGTGCCTCTACAAGGTTCCAGTTTATGTCTAGTTCTACCCAAGATCCAAGGTACTACTGCTGGTAAAAAATCGATGCCCTACCTGTTTTGAAGGTTCTATTTGAAGGACAGACAATATCCACGAAGTTGTAATAAATTAAATATGCATCACAACTGCAGGATTTAAACTTTTACTCTGATTTCTTAATTAGAGGTGCTTTGGTGTCATAAAAAATAAAAAACAATTATCTCAATTCAATATCTTTAGCCCGTCTGTTACTAACTTGTGAATGGCGTCGGCGAAGAGTGGGATCCGCATGAGGTGCGCGCCCATGCTCACCCACTGGGAGCCCATGCCGCTGTACACGAACCACAGAGGGCGCTTGGCGTCGTCGTAGTAGTCCACCTTCTCCTTCAGAGTTATGGTCTCCGCCTGGGAGTTTGTCTCTGTAGGAAATGAAGAATATCGTGAGGAAACCTGTCCATCACTCAGGATAGGTAATAGTCAGTACCTATATAGCGCGATACGGTTCACTACCTATCACGTTGGGTGCTGTTTATCTAGTGATACGCGGGCTTCGAATGACCCATACCTAACATGCCTTCGAAATTTCGGAGATGGGCATTCAAGCCTCTGACTACCCCGCCATAATAAAAAAGGGAATGTGTATACACAAGTCGTGAAGGGTATGTTTTTATGTATGTGAAATAAAGAAAAGTTTGTTAAGGCATTGTCAGAGGTAAAGTTTGATAGAACAGCAGAAGATGGTAACCCTGATGCTAACTATCATCCTCAGACATGGGGGACCGACTACAGAAATTGTACACTTACGGATATAATATATTATGGTTTGACTGAAAAGAACATAACTAATATTGATCAAATAATTTTAATAATAATGTATAGTATCTATCTGTTTGTATTCTGCCCACCAGTTTTAAGACGTTGCTCACCTTTTGTATTCCAAGTCACTAATTTCCCTTTGGAAACTTTAAGACCCCCAACTTTCTCCTCCTTTACCCAAATTTTAACCACATCATCCACTTATTATTTTCCTCTACAGGGAATCAGGCGTGATGTGTATGTATGTATGTATCATCCACTTACCAATGACAGCATAGCCCCTGGCCAGGTGCTTGGAGACCCTCATCTTGTGGATGCTGTGGAATAGGGCCACCTCCTCAGGGTCGATGGGGCGGGACTTCAGGTCGTCCAGGATCAGCTGCACCGACGACTCCTGCCGCCCCGATATGGTGAGGAGGTAGGGGATCTTCGATATGTACTTGTTTGGGTCCTGCACATTTTATTATTTAAGTGGGCAGCTGGTTGCTATTAGTTTTTGTACATTAGGGTATAATTCGATAGTATAACACTTGTAATTTTATTTCATACTAGTGACCCGCTCCGGCGTCGCACGGGTATAAAATATATAGCCTACTCCACTATTTAATGGATGTTATTATACATATAAACCTTCCTCTTGAATCATTCTATCTATTAAAAAAAACCGCATCAAAATCCGTTGTGTAGTTTCAAAGATGTAAGCATACAAAGTTACTTTATTTTATACTATGTAGTGATTAACACCAATTAATGTAAGAAATTTGATTGAAATAGTTCGATGTAAGTTTGTCCATCTTGAGTACTGACTATCGGGTCAACACGTGGATTTGAAGTGGCCATATAATTACTATCTTCGCAATTGCGGAGATGGACACCTGAACCTCTGACTACCTGTAAGGGATGGTTTGTCTTTTTGTCTATGTCCATCTCCGCAACGAAGAATGCCCTAAATTGATTGAATAGCTTAGTTATATATTATAGCTTATAATAAAAATAAAAGGAAAAAATTGTAATTAGTTAGTGCTGCAGAAAGCCATGTATTAATAAAGGCATGAAAATCACTTCTTTTTCGATTACCTTGACTCCCTATAAATATTTGTGTGTTATATATTGATTCTTTAGCACATTGGATTGATAACCTACATTACATGCATAGACATCACTCCGGTTCCCTTACAAAGCAATAGGCCTAGATCACCGATACTCATTCATCTCAATTTTAAAAATTACTTTTAATTCATTAACATTCATACATCTGCTCTTACACTATGGATGGTTACGCGGTGGTGTATAATATTATGGTGTGGTGCTATAATGGGTGGTTACAGGTACTTACATACATACATACGCTTCACTACTGGTGTATACACACTACCTTTTTTTTATTATGGCGGGGTAGTCAGAGGATTGAGTGCCCATCTCCGAAATTTTGAAGGCATGTATGGGTCACTTGAAGCGGCTGTAGCCCAGTAGGTAAGAACTCGGACTTTTTATTAAAAGGTCCTAGGCTCGAATCCCGGCTCTGGCAAGTTCCAATGAATGAAATTTAAAAGTGTATTTCATTTACGTACATAATTTATAGTCGCTAACGGTGAGGGAAAACATCGTGAGGAAACCTGCCTATCCCTAGGCATAGGTAATAGCCAGTGCCTATATACGGCGATACGGTTCACTACCTATCACGTTGGGTGCTGTCTATCAAGTGAAACGCGGGCTTCGAATGACCCATTCCTAACATGCCTTCGAAATTTCGGAGATGGGCATTCAAGCCTCTGACTATTCTGCCATAATAAAAAAGGGAGTGTGTATACACAAGTCATGAAGCGTATGTTATGTTATAAAAACTTCTACAAATTATTCTCTCACCTTAGGCTTGTACTCCCCCCTGAGCAGGATGTGGCCATTGATCCCGGTGAGCGAGAGGCTGTTCACCGCCACGTAGGAGCGGCTGAACTCTTCATTCTGGGTGACCACCCTCATCCTGCCATCGTGTAGGGCCGCCACGTCCCTCCTGGGCTGGTCGCAGTGCAGGTTGGCTGGGATCTTGCCGTGGTGGTAGGCGATACACACCTGGGTCACAGATAATATAATACTACAGTACAGCTGCTACAGCTACAGCCTGGGTGGAGAGAAGGTTGGTTAAGGGTTGAGGGTTTGGGTTGGGTTTTAAACCGAAGGATGTAGAAATTCTCTTGGCAATTTTGTATTATTATTCTTATCAATTCTACGGTGGTTATAATTATATTGGGGATCCTGTTTGTTCATTAAAAATGGGTAATAGTTTCGATATTGACAAAAATTACATTGACATGTTATATAGGGTATTAGATAACAGTAAAATGTGGTCTGATAACATGGAACGACGTAAGCCTCCAAGTTTACGAAAAAGATTAACAACCCTGTAGGTATGTACAACTTATAAGTAAGTTTTCAAATTATATAAGCATACAAGTGAAGCTAAATATACGAAAACATAACATCAACCACTCCTCAACTAAAAGCAATCCTCATCAACCTTTAATAGTCCACCATATAGTCACCTTGGCTTTAACCAAGTTTTATTTGTTGATAGAAGTGCCGGTACGTACAGGGTTTGTCGGAATATCAGCGTTGGCAGTGTAATTTCACACAATCAACATTAGCTGAGTCAAATCCTATTCACACTTGCGCGGGGTTGCCATGTGCGCTTGGTTCCATAAATGTATATTATTATATAATTAATTCTTTATTGTATTTGTGTATATGCTGCGTTTAGTGTGAATAAAAGGAATTTTTATTTACCTTGGCCAGTGCAGCCACCGTGGTGGAGGCCTGGCTGTAGCCCATGTTGGACATGACACTGCCTACCCCCAGGGGCTTCGTCCTGTCGTGGCAATACACCTCACTGATGGCCTCCAGCTCAGTCCTGTCCGCTTCTGGGAAAGCTGCAAAGAGAATTAGTCAGATAGACGCTATATTGAAAAAGGTGAGTACCTATAACCGCCGAGAGTGTATGGGAGAATGTATGAATATCAATGAAGCGAAAGTGGTCTGTCAGTGGGACAAATGGGGATCCGTGATCTCTGCCTACCCCTCTACAGGGAATCAGGCGTGATGTGTATGTATGTATATGTATGTATAGGTGCTATCTAGCTGTCCTTCTTCTCAGAATGTAGGAGATGACTAAGGGACTGGGGTAAGTGAGATTTAGAAGTGGGATTGGATGGTGAACTGTCACTAATGTTCTAAAATTACAACATCAATACTCTCATATTCCGTGTTCCGTCTTGCTAAGAACAAAAAGGAGTATGCAGAGCTGATTGCCAACCTCCACTAGTTGGAGAGGCACCCTAAGAAGAAGAAGACTCTCATATTAGTAATGAAGGTGCTTGAGATGACGTTGTTTCAAACGTTCTGTCAACCTTGAAAGGGATTCAAGTATGTATATATCTTTGTGAGAATCGCCTTACTTTTAATTTTACGAGAAAACGGGATTTATCGCGTATATTTTGTAAACAAAGTAGGTATTCTATTACCCGTTTACCAGCGACTAGTCATCCATGCTGTGATTAGCAAAAACGTTTTCATGTAAAATGTATGTATAATGTTTTATATCTAAATCTAATATCATAAAGGGATCATAGAAAGTCTATACAATATGTATGTATGTTTGTAACTGGGTACTTATTTTCTAGCATGTTTATAATGTTGTAAGATATGGTTAACGATTTAGAGCATGTACACAGCGACACAAAAGACCACTCATCATGGTAACTACCTGGTGAAAAACTAATTGAATATTTACCATTAGAATTAATTAATTATTTAACATTAGACTAGAATTTCTTCTTTTCAACTATACCCGCAAATAATAAAAGTCGTGATACATGTGCATGTACATATTATGAAACAAATAATGTAACAAAGCAGTAAATTGTCACGTAGGCGACATTCCTCAGCTTATCAAGGCCAAAGGACAGCGTTGAATGGAAGTGTATTTAGAAATCGCTTTAATTACAACCAGCACCGAGAATGCAACCTCACCGAAATGCAATCGTAATTACTAACATACAAACACACTCACGTTTCTAAAGCTAGAAGGGTAGGAATAGAGTAGGTTTATTTTGGTAAAAAATATTATATTTTTCATTCACATACTTTAATCCCTAATTCTCTTTCAGGTTGTACAGAACTTCGAATGTAGGACATCGAATGTTTTCGGTAATGATATTTATATAGAATAATAATGGTAGGTTAGGTTAGGCCCTATCGCCCAATAGATAACATTCTCGTATTCTTAATTTGACTCCTATGATAAGCCAAAATGAAATGAACGGCAGCTAGTTACCATTCTGTTTACTTTGATAATCTAATTAGAACTGATGTGCCAATATTAATTAAGTATGATTTTTTTTTATATATTTTATATTGTTATTATTATATATGTGTTAATGCATTGTACAATGTATAATTCATGACTCAACCTCTTTTATTTATTATTGATTAGGTACAATTATTTGGAAAAATGCAGAGCATAATTATTTTTAATAATCGTTTGTAGTGTATTTACGTGCTTATTGTGTAGTTTTTCTTTAAATAACTTATGTTTACTACTAATCCAATTATTGTTTATTTATTTTGTCGTATGTTAATTAATGTATGTAATTGATATGGATGTCTGTAAAAATATGATTTTATTTATTATAAAAGTAAGAAGAAAACTAAAAAAGAATGTAAAAAGAATGTAAATGGATTATATTGGGTAATGGGCTAGCTACCCATTACCAATGTTCCTTATAACATCGCAACCCCAGCATCTACACTAAAAGAGACCTCCTGAATATTATATCACCAAGTTTCTATCCACCCCGCTAGTGACTAAAGGACTGTATGTATGCCACACTACTCACTGGATCCAAAGGCCTCCACATAGTCGACCTGCGACGGTTCCACCGGCATGTTCCCGTAGAAGTCGCGGATGAACCTTGCCAGCTCGTGCGGCTGCCGGTCGGGGCCGAAGCGGTCGAAGTGGTCTTCTGCCAGGATGCTGAAGCTGCTTTTCGCGTTGCACACCGTGGCGTAGATCCTGGACATGAGTGGGTGGTTTATGTCATGCATACTTAACCATGGAATTTGAACCGTCGACACAATCTCGACGAGAAACGCCTTGCGGCAAAGTCCCGCCCGAAACCAACCTATAACTACACATACCGGAACGGACAACATTTCTGTGAAGCTTGTAGTCATTATTTCTAGACTAAATTTGGATTTGCGAGCCACGTCAGAGCTCACAACCGGCGTTGATGGAGTCGCCGTCATTGGACACGATGTGGATCATCATCATCATCACTGAACCATCGTACGTGGCGTTCAGAACAGGAGAGCGTGTATGAGAACGATAGTGTAAAGTGAAAAAAAAAGTTTTCTCAGGATCGTTTAAGGAGGCGATTTGTAGACTGTCTGTTAGAAAAGTAGAAACTAGTATACTGGTATGTATTTTATACATACACAAAAGTACGGACTATCTATATAGGTAAAACTTTCAGAGCTATATTGGTATTGGTACTGAATTTTATTAACAATTTGCTGAGTGGATCCTGTTTATATCAAGTATCTTAACCTCGTACGAAACGTCATCGCGCCACGAAGAAACACAGTTTCTTAGCATTTTTGCTGCATTTAATATTCCTAGTTTCTATTCACATATTGCCTAAGGTCTTAAAGTATGGGTACGTGTAGCCCCTTAGTCACCTCTTGGCGTCCTTGGCCTTCTGCAGGAAGATGATGCTGATGCACTCGGCGGGGGACTGCCCGTCGCCCTTCTCGTCGAAGCACTTGTTCTTCCCGTCAGAGTTGATCTTGAACATCCTGTGGAACCAC
Organism: Leucoptera coffeella; assembly: GCA_030578115.1. Taxonomy (NCBI): domain Eukaryota; kingdom Metazoa; phylum Arthropoda; class Insecta; order Lepidoptera; family Lyonetiidae; genus Leucoptera; species Leucoptera coffeella. The sequence continues at coordinate 98,565 of JAMBLF010001295.1, forward strand.
CACATTGTTAGTGCTTACATTATTGGTCGTTGGAGCAAAAAAGTCCTAGAGTGGAGACCGCGTCTCAGTAAACGTAGTGTGGGGCGCCCCCCGGCAAGGTGGGAAGACGACCTGCGCAGGTTGGCCGGCATCGAATGGATGCGAACGGCCACTGACAGCGAGAAGTGGCGTCATTTGGGGGAGGCCTATGTCCAACAGTGGATTACTTCAGGCTGATGATGATGATGACATGTATTACATCTTTGTACATATATCAATGCAAAAAATACTTTCTAATGGACTTTAACTACTATAACTTTACTTAGAGTATGTGGGTTGTGATACCATTAATATAGAACATTGATGACATAATATTTGTCTACTGACAGGTTAGTGTTTACAGAGCTTACCATTTACCACATTGTGTACTAACTACCTGGATAACACCTGGGTTATTAGCAATGTAATCACTAAGCAATTACTTTATTGATTAACCAGTGACCCGCTCCGGCTTCGCACGGGTATAAAATATACAGCCTACTCCACTATTTAATGGATGTTATTATACATATAAACCTTCCTCTTGAATCACTCTATCTATTAAAAAACCGCATCAAAATCCGTTGCGATTTTCAAAGATTTAAGCATACAAAGGGACATAGGGACAGAGAAAGCGACTTTGTTTTATACTATGTAGTGATATGGGTGAAGTGAAGACTCTGGCATGTACCAATGAATGAAATTTCAATATGTGTTTTTCATTTACGTACATAATTTACTGTCGCTAACGGTGAGGAAAAACATCGTGAGGAAACCTGCCTATCCCTCAGGATAGGTCAGTGCCTATATACGGCGATACGGTTCACTACATATCACGTTGGGTGCTGTCTATCTAGTGAGACGCGGGCTTCGAATGACCCATACCTAACATGCCTTCGGAGATGGGCACTCAAGCCTCTGACTACCCCGCCATAATAAAAAAGGGAGTGTGTATACACAAGTCGTGAAGCGTATGTATGTATGTAATATACCAACGTCCCTTTTGGAAAAAGAACCTCGCAAATGAATCATCTCAGTCACTTTTAGGATTCATATCGGGATTGTGCTGGCATTTATACAGCACAACCTGTCAGAAGTTGCTAGATCATCTTCCAACAAATTCCATATAACGCAGAAAACCTCTACTTAGCATACACAAGTCGTGAAGCGTATATATGTTTTTGTCTGACCTGCCGTAGTGGATGCAGCTCTGCGGGTGCAGATGGATGTTAGCAGCGCCCACGACTGCGGCGTCGCAGTCCCCGCGGCGTAGGGCCTCGTAGGCCCTCTCGAGGCAGGCCATGGCGCCGGCGCAGGAGGCGTCGATCGTCATCGAGGGGCCCTTCGCGTTCAGCCAGTACGAGATGCGGTTCGAGAACATGGCGCGGTTGCATCTGCAAGGGAGTGAGGATATACATATGTGTAGGTAATTTTAAGAATGTGCATACATACACATCACGCTTAACTCCCTGAAGAGGGGTAGGTAGAGATCACGGATCTTCATTTGTTCCGATCCTGCCAGACTACTTCCACTTCATTGACGCTCATACACCTTCTCATACACACTCGGCGGTTATAGGTACTTCAATATTTTTAATCAATATTGTTTTTGTGAATGTCTACTACGTACATCTGGTCATTTGATATAACGTTTAATGGATTAAATTATAGGTGGACATTACTGACCAGTTGTCCAGATAAATGTATGTAACATTCATTATTTGTATAAAATGTTATACATGAGTGAGTATGTTGTAAGTGATATAATACTCGTATATAAGTGAAGTAAATTTTATTGCTATTTATGAATGTCTAGTAACGACAGAGTGTAGGAGGGCCTCACCCCACGATGCCGACGCCGATGTGCGAGTAGGCGCTGACCTTCTCGGTCTCCGTGAGGCACGTGCCGATGTACACGCCCACGTTGCGCCCCGACAGCTCCTTTGGGGACAGCCCTGGAACCACGTACACACGCTTATGTTCAAGAATACTCCAGAAACAATGCAGTTCTCGTTTAGTGACCATTGCGCGAATTACTCCTTTTGACGACCTCCGTGGTGCGATTGGTTGAGCACCTCAACGCTAATCGTGAGGTCCCAAAGATTTCCGATGGAGGCAGAATTAAGAACTACGCTTTTCTTCTGCTTTCCAGTCTGGTTGCTGATTATATAGTATTTATCTATATATAATATGTATATATTTGTTAAATATACGTTGAATAGTACCCTTAACACAAGTTTTAGATGAACTTACTAAAGGGCTAGTTCAATTAGTGTAATAATGTCCTAATTATTATATTATATACTTCACAATTACAAAAAAGGGCTAGCAAAATCCTGATTCCTTCGCAAAGGACGTGATAAACCCATGTCCACATGACACAAAAATTACATACTAACAGGGTTATCGATATTCTGTTTTATATCGACATTAACCCACAAGTCAGAAAGACGCAACGTTTACCACAAAGATTAACGACCATTAACCCTTACAAAATAGAAAGGTAGAATATTACAACTGAATCTCCTCACCAGAGTCGAAGATGGCCTGGTAGGTCTGCTCGAGCAGCTTCCGGGACATGGCGTCCATGCTGTTGGAGAGGCGGTAGTGCACCATGAAGAACTGCGCGTCGAACTTGTCGAGGCCGGGCACGTTGCCGCAGAACTCTGTCAACTCCGGGTGGCTATACTTCCAGCGGGAGTAGTCGCTCTTCACTAAGTTCTCCTGCGAACCACAGATGGGGTTAGGGGCGTTGATGAACGTGAAAGTGCTTGTGAAATACATACATTTAGATTCGGTTCCTTAGATCTCTTTGAAGGTGGAAAACCTCAGAAAGAAGATAAGGTTTCAAAAGTCGCTTATAAGCATGTATATTATATTGGGCTTGTGGTAGTATATGCAACGTTTATCACCTTACGGTGTGTACATGAAATGCATTGCATACGGGATAGCACAAGTAATTGAGACTATACATATTATGTATTCGAGGATCTATCTACATTTAGATAACTAAGAACATAAGACATGACATACATTATTTCGTGTCTCAATAATCATTCCAAAATAGGACACAACATTTCCGTTTATTTATAACATAAGTAACGAAGTTCTAATGAGTTTGATAAGAAATATTTTATAAAGACTCTAGTTTATAGCCTATTACCTTATATATATATCCCTTTTATCCCTGATCCACGACATCTATGAGAATAATAATAATAATATTTGGACATTATTACACAAATTAAACTAGCCCCTTGGTAAGTACATTTAAGACTTGTGTTAAGGGTACTAGTCAACGTATATTTAAGAAATATACGTTATACGTAACTTATACATATATAGCATATATAATCAACGACCAGACTGGAAAGCAGATGAAAAGCGTGGTTCTTAACTCTGCCTCCACCGGGAATCGGGACCTCACGATTAGCGTTCAGGTGTCTAACCGATCGCGCCACGGAGGTCGTCAAATAATGAGAATAGTCAGCTATATTTAGTACTCACATTGCTGTAGAGCTTCTCAGCAAACTCCTTAACATTGCTGCAGGTGGGGAAGAGGCCCGAGATGCCCGTGATCACCACGTCTTCGGGGTCCAGGGCGCTCCTCACTGCTGGGCCTTCCTCGGGAGTTGGTGCCATGGCTGCACAAACATTGTATGGGTATGATTAATAACTATAGTACATTCGCATTAAGAAAATAGTGACGTCATCAAGGTCTCCATGATTTAACCAATGAGACGTGACAACGGTTGTCTGCAATTGGTCGATGTGACTTCTTTTCTCATTTACTCACGTCTCATTGGTCAGTTTGACCTCTGATTATCATGACGTCACTATTTACTTAACGCGAATAGACTATAGTTGGACTTATCGCGTATGTTTTTATACATATAATAAAGTTACCTTTATTAACCCGTCGTTTCCGCTACGTTGCTGCAGCCATGGTCACGGGCAGACTTAACGGGTTAATAAAGGTAACTTTATTATATAAAAACATACGCGATAAGTCCCGCTAGTTATGAATCATGAGTATAAATCGCGAATCTCTTAAAACTATAATTGTATAGGTAAAGAGAAATATGGACCTGCAATGTCTGTCTACCCTCCTGAAGAGTTAAGGGTGACGTGTATGTAATAGTAAAAAATGTATTGCGGTGTTTATATGTATACATATTTCTTACCAGATAAACGATGTCTAATTTGACATATGATAAATTATGTCGTCGTAAACAGACGCTTAATATTGCCTATTCTAAAGGATATACAGTTTTCATTATGAATTTTACATTATCGTACAAAATACAATAATACACAAAGATACTCCTACGTTAATTGTAATAAAAATTCTGTGAAACCCCCTTAGTTCGTATGTTTTAATTGCAAACTTTTTGTACTTTGTATGTTTTTGTGGCTATGAAAAACGCTTTTAGTATTATTAATCAGTAAATATAGTTGCGGACAATCTAGCTTTGATATAGTTATCTACTTACACCTTTTCTACTATTTCGGAAATAGACATTTTAATAATACGCTTTAGTGCACAATGCACTGTGTCCAGCCCAAAAAGATTAACATCGATGACGCCCATGTTGACAAGCAGCGAATGAATTATTTACGTAATTGATTGTGTTACAAAGTATTATTGAAATGTCATGATTATGTATGAGCGGCGTAATTAATTAAAAATACGATTAAATTATAACATTCTTCTATATTACCTTTGTTCGAAAGTTTAAACAAATTGCATGCTAATCTGCTTGGTACATAACCAATGGGTAATTAGAAAATTTCGTTATTTTAAGATTAATTACATAATTCAATCTTTCACGATCATTAACTTTAGCGGGTTAGACAGAGGTTGAATGCCACAATCAAGTGAATGATTATCTGTGAACTGGTATTAACTGCTTATATAGTGTAACTCCACAGTTTTAGAAAAGGATACTTAACCCTCTGACGTACCTTGCAAGGTTTAATGGTCATGGTTGTTTAAGTCTTATATATTATCGAGTTTTGAAATTGATTTAAAATTTATTTTAGAAAGATAGGGTTATTATTATATACTTATAAAATGTAACGATATTAGAGAAGCAATGAAATTATCTCACTTAAATTCCAGGTCAGTTTTCTTCATGACTTCAGCTATCCAAATATTACAGACAGTATGGCAAATAAGTGACATGCATACTAGATAGCTAAATAATAAGGGTGAACTATGAAGTATATGACAGCCGATATATGAGAAAGTGTACGAAGAAAATGAATCGAGCAGATCCGTGATCTCTGCCAATCCCTCTGTGTGGAAATGGCTTATTTCATAGGCTTATTCAGTCTGCTTTCTCACAGACTAAGATCTAGTTTAGAAAATTTACTTGATACCTATATATCAAAACATTAAGGAACTATACAAGATTTACCAACTGCTACAAAAACACAACATTTATACCGACATTTTTAGGATATAATTCGTACCTGCATACATTATATACTTACACACGCCCATTTCCTATAAGTACGCAAAGTAACATAATATATTATATTGTAAGAATACTTTACATATTAACTAAACATTAAACTTGAACTTCAAATGTTGTTGCATCAACGTAAGGGCAGGGTTAACGAATTCAAGTCATGTTTACATATATTTGTATATGCGGATGATAAACTACATTTGTATGACACTACCTATTTCTCATACTACTAATTACTGTCCGAATATAAACCTTTCTTCCTGTCACGTAAGGTGCTTACAGTCTTGTAAAATTTAGGTTTTAAACGACCAAAGACCGAAAGAATCCTATATTAATGCGATACATATGTAGATGTGGAATACTCAATCTCTGTCTGCCCTGAAGACATATGATTCATGAATCATGATCAATGATAATACGTTTATTATCTACACTAACCTGATAATAAATATCCGGTCCGATTGAAGGAATTTTCCAGAGCTACTAAAGGGAAAAATCAACGGCGGTCGCCTTTATATACATTGCCCATACAATGCACTGTGCATGAGAATTGGTCGGATAACGAATGGGTACCAATGTGGTGGTCTTCTTATTAATTTTCAGCATACAGCGCATTCATCAATCGGGTACTAGATATACGTATTAAGTGTGTAATTTTGTGGATGTTGGTTAAGGAAAGTTTATTTATGATAAATGAATACGTAATATGTTACTTTTTATGTTACGTACTCTACTTACTTAGAGTTAGAGTTTATTTAAAATAAGGAGAGCTGGTGAGTACTAATATTTAGATGTATGAATGTAGTTTATTCATATACTATATACTTTTCTTTCGTACTCCACTTAAAAGGAGGATGTACATTTTGTACACAGGATGCGATTATGTGTACGTATTTTTTTGTGTATTTCTAAATTTCAATATTACAGCTTAAAAATAATTTTTTAGAGTTACGTGATACATGCTAGCTGAGATGAAAAAGTTAATGACAAAAAGTCATATTGCAACCACATACAATTCCATTTTTCATTCAATGCCCCTTGCATACAAAGGTGCAGAAATTCGTACTAAAATTTGCATTACGGAATTTAAATGACACCCGAAAGCGAATTTATTGACCCTTCGGCTTACATGCATGTCATTTCCTTTCGGCCGAAAATATCTCGTGTATGCATACATATCAGAAGTATGTAATAAAGCAGGAAAAATAACTTACACAGATAATTTCAGACTAAAGGAGTGAAACTGAAAACAGGTTTGGTAATTGAAAGTTTCGGGTTCAATCTCCAACATTTTACTTAGAAAAATAAAATATATGTATTTTCAGAAATACCTTCTTAATCCTATGCTATTTATTTCTTACGGTCACTTTAAACTATGCTCGCATGGTAAGGGTTCGTTGGGCATAAACCAATTGACAATTTTATAACTGAGAATCTGTACTAACGTTGCTGGATTAGTTAAGCTATAATTCAGGTATTATAGAGTAAAATAGATACAAAAACTCACCTGATCATCTTCATAGTAAAACTACAGACATGTAACCATTGAAACTACTTCCTTATTACATGAACACATTTATTCATCAACCATGTTCACTCAAGGAACGTTTTGGACAACTTGTCTACCACAATCCTGGTCCTGTCCGAGATGTACTGGTCTATCTGGCCGAGGATCTTGACGAAGTTCATCAGCTTTTGGATTCCCTTCTTGAACCTTTCCACTTTTTCTGCGCTCGAGTCTTCTGTCCTACTCAACTTCCTGGGCAATTTTGGGGTCCGCAAATTCTGGTGCACATGTTTTAATCTTGGTACTTTCACTTTCCTTAGCTTAGTGTGTCTGAATCTAGGTATTTTCTGGATTCTATGACTGTCTAAGGGTACGATTGATGGGTACATGGTATCACCTTCTGCCATTAAGTCGTCACTTTGTGGTGCTGGATAGATTTTGCCATCTTTTATGGCTTGGGGCAAAGATTTGAGGAGAAGGTTGCAGAAATCTTTGTGAGAGTTTCTACTTCCTAGATTTTGCCTGGATTTCAAAGTACGGAGAGGTGGCTGAAAAATTAAGTAAAAATTTTTAGACAAGTATTATGTTCATATATTGGAAATGAGATTTCCCTTTTTAGCATGCCTATTCAATCAGCAATCCCTTAATATCTGAAAAAGTGACCCAAAGGCGAATGTCGTCTTTTCATCTTATTGAACTAGCCGTTAGTAATTATGATGTTATCAATGTTATTGTACCAATGATGAGGAAACGGAATCCGGCATCCTATAGAAGTGTCAAACCAGCTTGTACGTTTATGTTTGTTAAAATGTTTATAATAAACTGACTATCATCACCAAGTACATACATTCGAGGAGTAATAGTAAATATTAATACATTTACGTCCTTCAATCCCTATCGGGGTGGACAGAACCTCGAAGATTAAGTATCTCCTAGGTCACTTTTTAGCATAAATATTGAGGTTGTTAGCCAGAGTTAATTAGCCCATCGCCCAATTGAAGATCAATCAATCAGGCTGTGATGTCTGTTCCTTTGTACAGAAATGGTCGTGACTTATAGATATATGTATATGTACTTGTGTATGGACTAAATGTCTTACCCCGCTGCGTCCAGTGCAATCAATCCGTAGTGTCATAGGCCGGGCTAACAGATATGGAGGTCCAACCTGCAATATTAAACGTATTTGTAGTGCGGAACGCTGTGAGGATATCCCTCTAGATAGGTAGGTTAACCACTTGTCATATAATGATTACTATACTAATAAGGATTAGGCTACTAGCTAAATAGCTGAGAGCAAATAGATTCGATGCGACTATCCAATACTAAATGGTAACTGAATTAAACAGCTGATGAAAATAATATTACGCTACCAAACGCAACCTAACCAGCTGAGTTAGAACCTTTTTGTTAAGACAATATCATGTACAAGCTATATACAAGCTGGCCCAGGAAATCGTGGATCAAACGAAACAAGGCGACAGACGGAGTTATTCCAAAACAAAAATTCTTCTACAGCATGTGCGATATATAAACATGAAAAATATGTTGATATTAATAATTTCATAGAAAATACTGAAATTAAATAATATTTTTAATTAGTAGTTATAAATTGCATTGATTTTATATATCATTTATTGCTAGATAATGGATCCTTAAAAAATATGTTCGAATCATGTATTTTAGCGGCTGTGAATACATGTTGTTATTGTTATTATCGTTACAGATGAATATGCTCGCATCAAGGCATGTAGGCAACGCATAATTAAGAAAGACTTATACATTCACGTTTTTCAATTCTTTAATCATGAAGGTGGGGGTTGCAATGTCATAATAAAACATTGGTTGCTAGCCCAACGTTCAATAGATTCAATTTACCCCTCGTCCCTTAGTCGCCTCCTACGACATGCCGCAATGAATTGACGATGGATAACGCATTAAATTCATAATAACGTTAAAGCGAGTGAACTTATAATAAGCATATACACTGTTTCGGTTAGTTATATGATTGAGAGACCACCGTTGCGCGTCCTTTGAATTGCAAGCAATACGTTTACGTTTTAAAGTACGAAGACAAGTATAGGAGCATGGGGTTAGTTATTATTTGGAAAAATATATTTTTATTTTGACATTAGAAATACCCTAAAACCGCCGAGTGTGTATGAGTAACCAATGAAGCGAATGTGGTTTGGCAGTGTCCGGACATATGGGATCGGTGATCGCTGCCTACCCCTCTACGAGTGATCGGGCATGAAGTGTGTAACTATGTATGTTGTAAATTTAAAGTGATTAATAGTAGTAAATATGTACATCTTAAATAGGCTGCTTAATTCGACGAATAAGTAATAGTCAGTGCTTTTAAATAGCGATACGGTTAACATAAATGTTAGTTTTGGTAATACAATCAGTAAATCTTTTTCTGTATCGCGCTTGAACCTCTGACTACCCCGCAAAGGTTAATGGTCGTGAATGTCATTGTAATCACGACCTACCTTTTGCAAACTTGTCAGAGTTTCACACAATCGTACACCATATAACCGCCGAGTGTGTATGAGAAGATGTATGAGTATCAATGAAGCGAAAGTGGTCTGTCAGGATCGGGACAAATGGGGATCCGTGATCTCTGCCTACCCCTCTACAGGGAATCAAGCGTAATGTGTATGTATGTACAATCATACACAGACATCGAACCCATATTGAAAACAAAAGAATTAACATTATTAACTGGCCAACACAATATTCAAAAATACAAGAATTAACTTGATATCGACAAAACAAAAACAAACAATGTTTTCTTTGTATTCAAACAATTGAATACACAGCTGCAAAGCTGAGTAGGGTCCTGGTTAAGCATATGTTGCGAGATAAATTCTACAACCCTATCCTCCGTCTGAGCCGAAAAGGATTGATACTGCACCAGATAGTCATCAAACAAAGTAACAGGTAACTAACAACTAACAAAATATATGGGTTTCAAAGAATAACTGAGCATTGCTAATTGTGAGATATGTTAATTTCATCATCAATGTTTAGAGATCAAATTGCATACATTCCTTGCAATACTTTGTAATTCATCAGGATATGATTTATTATTGTCATCCGGTAAAAAGCACCTGAACGTATTAAACGTTGTGAAAGGAATCTATAAAGCCTAAATGGAAGGTAAAGTTGGACGGGGTAGGCCGTGTAGAACATATACAATATAATATGATATGCAATATAATATGCAATAGAGATTTGTCAAGATTATTCAATGTTAAGATTGTCAATCTACCTATGCGGTTGTCGTGATTATATGAATGTATAAATTAGTGTGTAAATTCATTTACAAGGAAGTTAAAGGTAGTATTCATGCTATTAATATAAGTACATAGAATATGAGTGTCAGGTTTTTATCTCTCTTAATCGCCAATAGTCCATGTAAATTATATCACCACTTAATTTTTTTAATTCATCTTTTTATATACCTATGTACAGTCAACGCTAGAAGTGCAGTCCCAGTACCTTATGTAGTTTACGTTTATAAGAACAATAGACAATATTTTTCATTTCGAAGCACGCGAACATATAGTGGCCATGCATAGTGGCGCTAGTTTTGAAATGTAAAATATTGTCTTTTGTTCTCATAAACTTAAACCTTAGAAAAAGTTGCTGGGACTGCACTTTTAACGCTGACTGTATATACATTTTCCATTTCGTTTCCTAATCCCTTTCAGGGTAGATAGAACCTTGAAAACGTGATATCACATCGGTCACTTTTAACATGAATATTAGGGTCGTCATGACATTGATACAGAAAATTGGCAACAGGTAGCTATCCGATCGCCCAAAAGATTCCATAGACCCCTAATCCCTTAGTTGCCTTTTACGACATAGCGTGCCGGGAGAATAGGCAAATAGTCAGCCTCCTATTTACATCCCATCTAGCACGAGACTATATTCATGTTATACATACATATATTCACGCTTCCACGTCCCCAAGGGGGATAGGAAGAGACCTGACAAATCTCTTGCTTCACTCACATATATAACCTTCTCATACATGCTCGTCTGTTCTTCACTTTACGTACACCCGCCTTGAGAAGAATATCTCCAATTTAATCTGTATGAATTTTATACATCTATTAAATCCATGTTGGTTTGGGACTCAAATTAAATTTAACCACCTGTCTTCTTTCCGGCTAATTGTAGGGTACTTACCTCACTAACTTTCTACATTTCCTAAATATTCGATCTACTTTTTTGTTTCCAATAACTTACATATTTTACTCAATATGACGAAATATTCTTCAGAATACCTGCTTACTCTTTCTGGAATTACCGACTTGAGTATGTATATACTTATACTAATTCTACCTTACCATATACCATCCAATAACATAAAACATAATCCACATAACTTATTTTTTATTTACAAGGCACTATCACTAGGCACTGGGTATCACTATTCAGCCAATACGAACCATTAACACGATAAGTAGCACGTACACCTTCATCGTAAAATCACATCTTGATCGGCGATCGCACGGTACGGAGTTCGAGGCACGTCTGAGCATTTCTCCCAGAGATGCTGGGTCAGGGTACCTAACCAACATACATTGAACCCACCTTGCTTTAAAACCCTATAAAACTAGCGTTAAATTACTTTGAAAATATAGCTCAATATAATTTGGTTAAGTAATTATGACCAAAATAAGATGACCTGTAATCACATAGTGATTGGTAAGACACTAGCGTTCTACGTTAATTGGTTTTTCACTCTCGCTCGAGTCAGCAGATCTCGAAGAGTAAATGATCTTGATTGTTTGGTGTAGGCATAATACTTTGGTATCCAAGTCATTATTAAAAAGAAACAAAAATATTTAATTAATATACTGTCCTTTGGATACTTGGTACTTATTTAGAATGCTAACTATATGCCTCTCGTCTCTATATGACGTAAGAAGTAGTGAAGTGGATTAGGGTCAATTAAATAATTCGGTTTATATCAATGTCACCATTTTCCTGATATTTATAGTACACTAGCGACCCGCTCCGGCTTCGCAAGGGTATAAAATATATAGCCTACTCCACTATTAAATGGATGTTATTATACATATAAACCTTTCTCTTGAACCACTCTATCTATTAAAGAAAACCGCATCAAAATCCGTTGGGTAGTTACAAAGATTTAAGCATACAAAGGGACATAGGGACAAAAAAAGTGATTTGTTTTATACTATGTAGTGATGAGCAAGAAAACGTATATTTCTAAGTTTCTGTCCACCTAGAAAGGGATTGAAGGACGTGAGAATATGTACACGTATGTATATATGATTTGCGTCAAAAGATGCCGCTAGTCGGTGAAATCAAAGCCTAGATAACTAGAACATAATTAGTGTTTAAATTGCGAATCAGCTGACTTAGATAGCTTACTGCCTCTTACGTCACGTCTTTATTCAATGAGAATATATAAGAATTTTAACCTTTATACTTTAACTAGTGACCCGCTCCAGCTTTGCACGGGTATAAAATATATAGCCACTATTTAATGGATATTATTATACATATAAACCTTCCTCTTGAATCACTCTATGTATTTAAAAAAACCGCATCAAAATCCGTTGCGTAGTTTCAAAGATTTAAGCATGCAAAGGGACATAGGGACAGAGAAAGCAACTTTGTTTTATACTATGTATTGATTGTAGGCCTCAATTTCGGATTTATCTAATCTTATGACTATTATTCAAGCAATATACATATAATAATACTTTGTTTCTAAAATAAACACGATAAATCCCTTTTCTTTCAAGCTAAAATATTATCAGTATGCTTTACCAAAACATTAAATTAGTCAATACCTAGCCAGTGCCAAATTAGCTACAGTTATTAGCTGTTATTATCAATATTACAGCTGTAATCACTACATAGTCTAAAACAAAGTCGCTTTCTCTGTCCCTATGTCCCTTTGTATGCTTAAATCTTTGAAACT
>JAMBLF010001296.1:0-111426 GCA_030578115.1 Leucoptera coffeella
AAAAGGTTTCTGGGACTGCACTTTTAGCGTTGACTGTACATAGTGGTAAAGTTAAATTGATACCACAGCCCAAATAAAGGTGTATTTGAACAGATAATAAAGTCAAAAGTCAAAGTCAAATGTTTTTATTCAATATAAGTACAAGTACAGTACATTCATTGAAAGTCAAAAAAAATAGATTAAATTAGTCAAAGGGTGTTCACCCAGAAAGGGATAAAAAATTTTTGCATAGGTGACAACACATTCTGCCATTAACGTTTTGATTACATTACTTAGTTCCATAATATTTTAGCCCCACCAGCCTTACTGGATTGCTTATGTAGCAATAACAGCTACTAGAGTGGGGACAGATTGAAACATTCCCAAAGGAAACATTGGCGTTGCTACACGTAAGCCAGTGTGTCGACATGCGGAAGACATCCAATCTTAGTGTTTAAACTTTTTAGTGGTAATTATAGTTTTAAGAGGTTCACGATTTATACTCATGATTAATAATTAACGGGACTTATCTTGTTAGTGGTATTATACTGAAATCTTTGGTCTCCAACTCTGAACATCCAAATTGCATTTCATGTGTAAGGGTGCACACTTTTGTGTGGTCTTGTATCAAAAAGACACCTTTGTATCATGATTGAAAGAAAGCATATTGTGGTAGCTCAAAAGCTATAGTCTATTCGCGTTAAGTAAATAGTGACGTCATGATATACAGAGGTTAAACTGGCCAATGAGACGTGAGTGAATGAGAAAACAGTCACATTGACCAATCGCAGACAACCGTTGTCACGTCTCATTGGTCAAATCGCTTGGGTAATGATGACGTCACTATTTTCTTAACGCGAATACACTATAGTGTAAAACATCTGTTTATTGATTGACAGTCACCCTTACTGGTTTATAGGAAGCTTGTTGTTTACCCACAAGTATTCTAACATATAAATTTTACCCGCAGATGCACTGTTTGGCTCATGGAAGACCCCCTCCAAGCTGAAGAAGAACTTCAACCTGCCCCAGCCCAAGATGGCCAACACTGACCTGAGCAGGCTGCTCAAGTCGGACGAGATCCGCAAGGTCCTGCGATCACCCAAGTATGTATAGTCTTTATTACATTACAAGCTATGATCATGTTCTAATGAATTATGTATTATTAAATTTAATGTACACATTGTCCGCAGAGTTTCTTGGCATTTCTTCTCTGCAGAGTTTGTCTTTACGAAGTGCCATTAGTTTTAGTTTTATTATCTCAATTGATTTATTTTAAAAATAAATTTTATGTTAATGACATATTTTTATGAAAAATTTTTTTTTTTTTACATTCAATAAGTGATATTAATATCCTTATGTTGAATAAAAAGATTTTCATTTCATTTCATTAACACAACGTTTATCTTCCTACAAGAGAGTAGAAGACAAAAATGCAGAGGCTATTCTACGCTCATTGACAATACTAATTTTAATGTCTTCAATGTCAAACGAGTTAGAAGTTCCATATAAAATATTCCTCTTAAACTAATGCAAATTAATTGCATTCATACATGCGAGGTATTTGTTACTTATGTGCGAATCAGTGTGCTAGCAGCAAAGTTTTTATAAATGTAACTTTATTTCATAAAAGATACAAAATTTATATTATTTTCATGAGTTTAAATGTACATGATGATAATGTTCTCAGAGCATTGGGTTATGAACTCTGTGATTACTCCTATCACGTTGACTATAACTGAATGAATGCATTCTTGTCTATATCATAATCTCTCCATAGAAAACATTTATATCAAAATCTTTCTTTACAGCAAGCGAGTGGTGCGTTCGGTTAAGAAGTTGAACCCGTTGGTGAATGGAAAGGCCATGTTGAGACTCAACCCGTACGCAGCGGTGCTTAAGAGGAAAGCGGTGCTGGACCAGGAAAGGAGGAACCATCTGCGCGCAGTGGCCCTGGCTGAGAAGCGAGGAGTAAGTTTTATTATGTTGTGATTGTAGAAATAGTGTGTGAGGAAGTGTATGTTATGTGAGATGGTTAGCTATGTGGATGATCTTAATATGTTAATGTTTGAGGGGTAATGTGTATAATATAAAGTGATATATCTATCAGTATCAATCAATCAGCCTATGACAGTCCACTCCTAGACGTAGGCCTCCCGAAGGTAACGCCACAAAACACGATCACTCGTGGCCCTCAGCCAACCCCTACCAGCGACCTTTTTCAGGTCATTGGTCCATCTAGCAGGGCGCGTCCAACACTACGTTTACAGAGACGCGGTCGCCATTCGAGAACCGCTTTGCTCCAATGGATTGTAGAATTAGTGTGTGAGGAAATGTATGCTGTGAGAGGTTTAGGTATGTGGATGATCTTAATAATAGGTTGATGTTTGAGGGGTAATGTGTATGCATATATATATACAGGTAATAGTTAGTGTTTGTAAATGGCGACATGGCTTAAAACCTGTCATGTAGAGTACTGACTATCTGGTCAACATGTGGGTTCAAGGTGTCCATAGAATTACTACCTTTGTAATTGTGGAGATGGAAACCTAAACATCTGACTACCCCGCAAGAGTTAATGGTCGTGAACGCGTATGTCTTTTTTATGTATGCATATGTTTATATTATGTGAGTGATAATCTATGAGTATGGCTGCATAATTTTGGTGAGAAATTATAGTTGCATCTTGTATAATAATTTAGGTGTGCGAAGTTTCATCTGTGTTGACACATTAATAGTAATGTTTGCATCCTATAATGTAGTAATAAGATTGTATGTAAATTTGTCTAAAGAATTCTGTCCTATTCATACATGATTTGTGACATGCAGAATTTTTAATATAACCTTCAAAATGATGATACCACTCTATCAGAGCATTGGGTTATGATAAACCATGATTACCTAATCACGTTGACAATAACTGATCTACCCTACACATCCATTCCAACCCCACCCATAAGCGACCAATATTAACATTAATTCCTTCACAGATCAAGCTCCCAGCTGATGACCCCGCAGTCAAATACCTGAAGGCAAGGGAGAAGCGAGCGAAGGGTGTCAAGGCGGCTCTGGCCAAGAAGCCGAAGAAGCCAAAGGTTGCAAAGGCCCCCGCAGCCAAGCCAGCCGCTAAACCAGCAGCCAAGCCTGCCCCTGCGCCTAAGAAGTAGACGAATACATGTTTATATGACTGATTTTGGTGTTTTAATTTTGAATTTACATTCATAACATACATATCATGCCTTATTCCCTGTAGGCAGAGATCTTTGATCCACATCTGTCCTGATCCTGACATACACTTCAGCGTCATTGACACTCATACACGCTCGAGGGTTATAAGTACCTACTTCTAACGTCACCCTTATTTAATATGGCGTCTTTCTGACTAGAAGTACAGAAGCAAATATTATAAGAGAACAGAAGAGCATGTATAAGAAGGTTAATGAGTGAGTGAAACGAAAGATTAGTCATCTGTTTCGGGTGGCGATCGATAATCTCTGTATCCTCTTGCGGACGTAAAGGCGTTGTTTAGCCTAGGCCAAACTAGTTTGATCTGAAATCGGGTTTGGCACGTTTCGCGTGGTTATATGCTTACGGTAATCATGAGATGTCACTTTTAAGTATGAAAAAGATAAAAGTGCAAGGTAGTGATGGTTGATAGTCATTTGATACAATTACAGAAATTAACCCACTTTACAACTGAGTCTCGGGTTAGCTGGGAGGTAAAAAGATTGCTCAAAAGCTGTTCTTGGCATGTCGTAGTAGGTGACTTAAGGACTAGGATTAAGTAAAATCTATTGGGAGATAGACTAGTATTTTGTCACAAATCTACCATTATGTCATCGCTACCGTTGCGCTGTTTACACTAATAATATATCTCCGAGGTTCTGTCCACCCCAAAACAAATTGAAGGATGTAATTATATGTATAACTGAGTTCTGATTCTTGGTTGTTGGAACGGTCAAACTGTTGCTACATCAAGGTTATGTTGGCGCAAGTACAAACACTGATGCCATGGCGTTTGCACTTCTTGTTATTTCGTCGCCATGGTAACACCGCCGCTACAACCGAAGCAAAACGAGTCAAAGCTCCAATTAGTTCTTCTTTGTTCTTACGTTCGTTCCAGTGGAGGACTCAAATGTTATCCCAAAGCGAACATATTTAGCCAGTTCGGTATCACCATTGACTAAACATTCTGCAGAAAATAAACAAAACGAAGACAAGCGCGTTCATGACCATTAACCCATGCGGAGATAGAGGTTCAGGTTTCCATCTCCGCAATTGTGAAGATAGTAATTCTATGGACATCTCGTACCCACGTGTTAACCAGATAGTCAGTACTTAATGTGACAGGTGGCAAGCCGTGTCGCCATTTACAAGCATTAACTAATGCTTGTTCGGCGAACAGGTACGTTTCCTCACGATGTTTTCCCTCACCGTAGCATTCGATGCATTTCGTAAATGTGTTTTCATTAAAAAAATGTACACAGAAGCTCAAGCGGGATTTGAACCCTGTACCCACTGATACAGAGCTAAGCCCCAATCAACTGAGTTACGTCGAATTTGCAGAAATTTAGGCAGCAGAAAATAAATAATTGTATTTTCTATTTAATATAAAAAATAAATAATCAAATCCGACACCGCACCACTGCCTTCAGGGGTGCTTTCAAGTACGCCGCCTCTAAGTGCTGGAATAACATCCTCCCACCGATGAGGCAGGTAACGTCTAAGCCAAAACTAAAACGGTTACTCAAGGAACATTTCCTCAGCCAGCAAAAAGAGGCGTGTGCTTCCAACGTTGCCCCCCGTTCCGGCCGCTACACTGTGTTGACTGGACAATAACATATAATTGTGACACATTAATTTTTCTCATATTTTACGTTATATATCTTTGTATTTTATGTATTTGTAAATACATGTATCGTACACATAATATAAGCATTAAAAAACATTTATATACTGTATGTATAATTTCAATATGGTATTACAATATGTAACACAATAATTTATTTCTAGTTTACACTTATTAATATGTATGTTTATTAAGCTCTTATTGTTAATTTTGCCCTCTTGTTGGTTCTAACATAATATCAGCGTTGCGTTTGCCACCAAACGTAACATACCAAGCTGAGTTAGAACCCTTTTGCTGCGACAATAACATGCACAAGCTATACCTCCTAGTTTGTAAGTTTGATTTGTAAAATATTTGTATTGTGTATGTTTTTGTTGCTGTAAATAAATGCTTTTATTAAATAAAATAAATAAATAAGCTGCTGACTTTGTTGACGAACCATAAACGACAAATCAAAATTGCTTTACAAATCTTATCATAGGGACCCTTTCTGCAAGTAGCCACCATACATTAAAAGCACAGAATGCAAACAATTAGATTAGCTAGTGCATCTTAGCTTTTATTTGTCGTAAGCAGTGACTAAGAAAAATCAGGAAATCAAATGAATTTTTATTAATATGTGCCAGTCAATACAAGTCACATAATAACAATAAAGTGTTAATTTCCGGTCATAAAAAACATACTTACACAAAACAAAAAGTTTACCATCTAACCAACCAACTAGGGGGTATAGCTTGTGCATGTTATTATCGCAGCAAAGTTTCTAACTCAACTGGTACGTGGCGTTTGTTGGAAACCCAACGCTGATATTATGTTAGAACCAACAATAGTAACCAATATTAATTATAAGATAAGTCTGTGATATGAATTTGCTCTGTGTACTTTTGTTTATCTATTTCGCGGAAATTTCACGTTTCTCAGAAAATTACTTACGAGTTTGTTATTTCATCACATTGTTGTGAGATAAACAGTCTTAATCCGCTATTGTTACAGTATTAATACAAGTTCATATCAGTGTTCACGTTATATAATATTGTTACGCTCGTTAAAAACCAATTTGTAAAATAAAAAATTGTACTTGTAAGTTTTATTTGATTTTATTACACTTGCTATTACATACTACAAGTGTATAATATTTTCTAACGCTGACTAATGTTGGAATAAAACATAATACTGATATAATATTACCTTTCATCTTGTTTTTTTGAGATTGAAACATAGTAAAAAACATAACTACATAACCTCAAATCGCAAAAATTCTACTAAGTTGACAATTTGTTACCCATATTAACATAAAGTAAAAAAAAATATATTGCATACAGCATTAAACTACAATCAATTAAATACCCTGAAATCTTTTATTGTCGAAACTAATCTCCAATTATAAGTAATAAAGCAAAAAAAAAGACATTAACATTTCATTATTATAGAAAAAAGTTTTATAATTAATTCTATATTACAGGAGAATGTCTACAGCCTCAACTCAGTCAGCCATTCATTATGATGTGATAATCATTGGTCTAGGTGCATCAGGAGCGATAGCATTGAGGGAATTGGATGATCATGGCATCAGAGTTTTGGGTTTAGAAGCCAGTGATAGAATAGGTAAGGGTTTTTGTGTTGTTATGGTTCTGTGTACCCTTTGTGTGTAAACTGGGATGTAAAAAGAAGGCTAACTAGCTGCCATTCTTCCCAGCATGTCATAGGAGGCGAGTAAGGGACTAGGGATGGAATTTATGGAGCAATGGGCTAGCAACCTGTCACCAATGTTATGTTATAACATCCAACCTCTTTCATGCTAAACAGTGACCTAGGAGATATTATGTCTTAGAAGTACTGTCCACCCTGAAAGGGAGTAAAGGATGTGAATGACTGACTCTTTGAGGGAATATGGAATTAATCATGTTGATGAGGAATCTATGGTGTACATTATTTTGAAATATAATGTGTACAGCTACCTATAATATATGTATTACTAACTTGAGAATTAATATTTGATAATTATAACTAAAAATCAAACATAAACAGAATTCTAACTAGGTGAATTTATTCACAGCATGTCATAGTAGGACACTAAGTATTATTTAAGTCTATTGGGTGATGAACTAGCAACCAGTCACTGATATTCCATCTCATATAAGGCTAGATTATGACAAGCCTTAGCATAGTAATTAAAATACATTTACGACATACATTGAATAGTAAAGTGAGGAAAAACATTGTGAGGAAACCTACCTGTTGTAGTGCTTGTAAATGGTGACGTGGCTTGCCACTTGTCACATTGAGTACTGACTATCTATTCAACATGCGGGTTCGAGGTAGCCATAGAATTACTACCTCTGTGATTGCGGAGATGGATACCAGAACATCTGACTACCCTGCAAGTTAATGGTTGTGAATGTGTTTGTTTTGTTTTATCTTAACATAGTAGCAGATATAAGAATACTATACTAACTAGTACACACTATTCTATACTATCACAGTATTAGCATTTCACATCACTACATAGTATAAAACAAAGTCGCTTTCTCTGTCACTTTGTATGCTTAAATCTTTGAAACTCCGCAACGGATTTTGATGCGGTTTTTTTTAATAGATAGATTGATTCAAGGGGAAGGTTTATATGTATAATAGCATCCATTAAATAGTGGAGTAGGCTATATATTTTATACCCGTGCAAAGCCGGAGCGGGTCACTAGTTCTAATATAAAATATGCTTTCAGGTGGCAGAGTAAACACAGTACCTTTCGCTGGCGGAGTCATTGAATTAGGCGCAGAATGGTAAGTGTTATAGACACTTCTAAACTATTCTTTCAAAGACAAACGCGTTCATGACCATTAACCCTTGCGGAGTAGTCAGAAGTTTAGGTGTCCATCTCCACTTTTCAGAGAAAGTTAATGGATGTGAGTGGAGCCAAAGAGATTTTGTTACCCGTTCCAGGTGGTTATCAATCTCTGCCCTATCCTGTCTAATCCTATGTGTCGAAACGTCGGGTGAAATAAATGTATTTACATCTTTATTAATTTATCGTGATACGACCCGGTCTCACATAGTAAATAAAACTAGCTTAATACCAATAATTTCTTAACCAGGATTCACGGCACAGAAAACAGCATAGTGTACGACATGGCCACTAAAACAGGCTTGGACATCCAACCTTAACACCTTACCATTGGTCACAGGTTGCTATCGTATCGCCCAACAGATTCCAAATAGGTACTCCGATCCTGATAAGGAGAGGCGAGAAAGCGAGAAGAAGAGAGAAACTTAATTTCCATTGGTACATGCTCAAGCGGGATTTGAACCTTGTACCCAATGATACAGAGCCAAGCCCCAAACAACTGAGCTACGTCGAATTAATTAATGAATGATAAGACATCTAACTTAATAGTTATTTTTAAAAGATATAAATATAAATATATCACCCGACGTGGTTGCGGGAAGATTGGCGTCTCAGCTAATGTCTGTCTACCCCTCACAAATAGATGAATAAAATAATTCATAGCACGACACACTACACTCACACTATCCGAAGACACATCTGCAGTTACGCCACGCGAATATAATCCTATGGGTCGAAACGTCGGGTGAAATAAATGTATTTACATCTTTATTAATTTATCGTGATACGACCCGGTCTCACATAGTAAATAAAACTAGCTTAATACTTATAATTTCTTAACCAGGATACACGGCACAGAATCCAGCATAGTATACGACATAGCCTCCAAAACAGGCTTGGACATCCAACCGCAACACCTGACATTCGGTGTCTACAGGAGCAATAGTGAAGTTGGCGATAATGCCTTCCTTAACGAATTGCTAGAACATGGCTTGTTCAAGATGGAACATCCGCCGGCCGTGCCTCAACCGCTGGGGCAATTTGTTATGAAGGAGTAAGTATATTCAACCTTAAAATTACAATCAATCAGCCTATGTCAGTCCACTGCTGGACGTAAGCCTCCCCAAGGGTACAAAACACGATCACTCGTGGCCCTCAGCCAGCCACTACTAGCGACCTTCAGGTCATCAGTCCATCTAGCAGGGGGGCGTTCTATACTACGTTTACCGAGACGCGGTCTCCATTCGAGAACCGTTTTGTTGTCAACGGTCGTTCGTTCTGCAACAGACGTGGCCGGCCCACTGCCACTTCAGCTTGCAACATTGATAGACAATGTTTACGACTTAGAGAAAATACTACGGTGAGGGAAAACATCGTTAGGAAACCTACCTGTTCCCCGAACCGGTAAAGTCAGAGCTTGTAAATGGCGACATGGCTTACCTCATTGAGTACTGACTTAGTCAACACGTGGGTTCAAGGTGGCCATAGAATTACTACCTTCGCAATTGCGGAGATGGACACCTGAACCTCCGTTTGCCCCGCAAGGATTAATAATCGTGAACGCGTTTTTCTATAAAATAATGCCTATACATATACGTATACATACACATCACGCCTGATTCCCTGTAGAGGATTAGACAGAAATTAATAATAATAATAAAATACTAATGATTGATTTATTATTAGCATAGGTTAACGTGTTGTATAAATACATTGGCTTCCAGATGTCGCCACTATATACAGAAAACGAAGCCCCGTTTACTACAAGACAGTGATTTTATGGAAAACTTTGAACTCTTCATGAATTTGCTAGTGAATAACTATGAAGCCTCAGATAGTTGGGATGACGTCACAACGAGCTCTAAATACACTGAATTGGAAGGCCATCAGCACATGTCTTGGGGCAAAGCGGGGTATAAAAGCCTCTTTGAGGCTGTCCTGGTGAGTATGTACTGGTATATACCCACATGCATACATTGCACTTTGGTAGTAAATGTAATGATCAGGATTGAATAGGACATGATTCAGTTAAGTCTAATGCGAATGAATGATATTGAACGACAAGTGCAAATGAATGAATGAATGGTGGATCGAATGAATGATAGAGCGGATAATTGAATGATGGAAGTACACCAGCACATGTCTTGGGGCAAGGCGGGGTATAAAAGCCTCTTTGAGGCTGTCCTGGTTAGTATGTACTGGTATATACCCACATACATACTTGAACTTTGGTAGAAGATGTAGTGACTAGGATTGAAAAGGGCATGATTCAGTTAAGACTAATGCGAATGAATGATATTGAACGACTTGTGCGAATGAATGAATGGTGGATCGAATGAATGATAGAACGGATAATTGAATGATGGAAGTACACTAGTTGGAAGGCCATCAGCACATGTCTTGGGGCAAGGCGGGGTATAAAAGCCTCTTTGAGGCTGTCCTGGTGAGTATGTACTGGTATATACCCACACACACATAATATACGTACAGTTTGGAAGTAGATATAGGGACTAGGATTGAATAGGTCATGATTCAGTTAAGGCTAATGCGAATGAATGAATTCATATTATATATGGTCTTTTGTTCTTCACTACGTACACTCGCCTTGAGAAGAATGTACACATATAATGTACTACTATAGTGTTCTTATATCTGTGAAATAATGATTATCATATTATATGTATGAATATAATTTTAAATAGTCAAAAAGACGAAATAGAAAAAGGGTGATGTTAGAAGTATGTACATATAACCGCTGAGTGTGTTTGAGGTGTATGAGTGTCAATGAAGCGAAAGTGGTTTGTTAGGATCGGGGCAGATGAGGATCCGTGATCTCTGCCTGATTTGTATGTATACTTGTATATATGTTTTTAAATGTTTTATATCACATCCCCAACTAGTAGATGTAATTACTAGAATTGCATAGGGCATGATTCAGTTAGGACATACGAATGAATTCTACTGAATGACAGATTCAAATGAATGATAGTGAACGACATATTTGAATGAATGAATTATAAAGAAGGACATATGCGAATGAATGAATGGTATCAAATGAGGTCTGATAATTGGGAAAGATAGTATGTTGTGATATAGTGAAGCAAGAGATATTTGTCAGGATCGTTCCAGGTGACTATCTATCGCCACCTGGAACGGGTGACAAATCCCTTGCTTCACTCACACCCATTAACCTTCTCATACATGCTCTTCTGTTCTTCACTATGTACACCCACCTAGATAAGAATGTATGTAATGTACTAGTATAGTGTTCTTATATCTGTGATATAATGATTATCATGTATATAATTTCAAATAGTCAAATAGACGCCATATTGAAAAAGGGTGACGTTAGAAGTACCTATAACCGCCGAGTGTTGCAGGTGTATGAGTGTCAATGAAGCGAAAGTTTTTCGAATCAGAACAGATAGAGATTCGTGATCTCTGCCTATCCCTCTACAGGGAACCACGTGATGTGTATGTATGTTAAATAAAACTGACCATTTCAGAACACCCACAACAAAGGTAAAGGTTTGAAGCAAAGTGAAATTAAGCTGAATAGTGAAGTGGTGAAAATACACTGGGACACTACACCGAGGTCTCGGGTTCGAATCCAGTGTGCCAATGGCGATATTTACACGGCTACTACTGTTGTTGTTACTGTGTCTTTGGGGGTTTTGAAGGATAGGTACGTATACATGTACCTGTAACATACACATAACAAGTATGTACTATATACATGTAACAGGTAATAGTCAGTCCTTGTAAATGGCGACATGGCTTACCACCTGTCACATTGAGTACTGACTTTTGATTTTTCGGGTACATGTTGTGAACGAGAATGCTAACTAGCTGCCATTCTTCCCGGCATGTCGTAGGAGGAGTAATCTATTGGGCGATCGGCTAGTAAACTGTCACCAATGTTCCATATGACATCACAACCCCAATATTCATGCTAATATGCGACCTAGGAGATCGGCTATCCCAAACCAAAACCTAGTAAGAGCCATTTAGAAAATTACACAGAAGAAGCAAAACAACTCAATTATGTGCCTGTCCAAAAGTCAAAAGTATAAAGTTATAAAAGCAATAAGCATAACCTTTAGTTCTGGCTAGAGCAGCTAGTCTTATTGAATTAGACGCAGTTTTATAACAAATTAAGAAAGATCGAAAAAAAAAACGGATTTGAAAACAAAATGGCTCTTACTAGGTTTTGTTTTGGGACAGCCGAGATGTTTATGTTCATATCGACACCTTACGGCCCATTATTGTCCTAAACGCCGTTTAGCAAACTTTTCAGGAGTGAGGTTTAAAGTTGAAAAAGTTGTGGTGAAAAGCCAAAATTGCCAATATTTTTTACGCTTTCTTGTCGAAATCGAACTGTATATTTATTTCATTTTCGCCAAAAATGGCGTTTACGCCTTTCGGTGTCGATATATATTTATAAATTAATTCGACATAGCTCAGTTGTTTGAGGCTTGACTCTGTATCAGTGGGTACAGGGTTCAAATCCCGCTTTAGCTTGTACCGATAGAAATGAAGTTTAATGAATTTCTAATACAT
Source organism: Leucoptera coffeella (assembly GCA_030578115.1). Classification (NCBI taxonomy): domain Eukaryota; kingdom Metazoa; phylum Arthropoda; class Insecta; order Lepidoptera; family Lyonetiidae; genus Leucoptera; species Leucoptera coffeella. The sequence goes on from JAMBLF010001296.1 coordinate 12,232, forward strand.
TCATTCTCGTAATAAAAACACAATTACGAAATGTATCGAATACTGCGGTGAGGGAAAACATCGTGAGGAAACCTACTTGTTCCCCGAACAGGTAATAATTAGTGCTTGTAAATGTCGACACGGCTTACCATCTGTCACATTGAGTACTGACTATCTGATCAACACGTGGGTTCGAGGTGGCCATATAATTACTACCTTCGCAATTGCGGAGATGGACACCTGAACCTCTTACTACCCCGCAAGGGCTAATGGTCGTGAACGCGTTTGTTTGTTTATATTTTTTTATATATGTATGTATGTTCACAGACACACAACGCTCTTCACTCCACCCTTGCCCATAGACAAACGGATGGCCATAGAGCGAATGTCTATGGGAGTGATGGACAAAATAGTCTTGTCCTTCGATAGAGATTGGTGGCCTAAAGATTTCATGTTCTTCGCTTTTATATGGCGACAGGAAGACAGGGAACAGGTATGATCATATTTAAGTCAATCAGCCTATGTCAGTCCACTGCTGGACGTAGGCCATTATGCCATTATGAAGCCGATATTTGACACTTGCTAATCCACTACCAATTTCAAACTATTACTGAAGTGATATTGAATTACGATTGTGCTAAAACGCATTAGTAGACTTCGGCCTCTGTTCTATAGCACATTTCTATACCCCAGATACACCAATTTGTGAGGGTCAGGGCCGTTTTTTTAGGCGCAATTTGATATGCACATGTAGATCTTAACTTGTTAACTGACCATAATAATATACTTTTTAGGTCCCAAAAGAAGATTATTGGACTACCAGGATCTTCGGCGCCTCTCGACCCATGGGATGTGATAATGCTTTGACACTGTGGACCAGTGGTCAAGTGGCTAAAATGGTGAGTTCCGGGTTCGATTCCCGGGCCCTTAATCCACTAATGCTTTGGCAAAATATCAGTTTAAAAATAGATCAGTAATAGTATGAACTTGGTAGTGGATTAGCAAAAGTGACAAATTTCGCCATTTTTGAAGCGTTATTTGACACATGTGGATTTCAATGGTGTAATTTGACACTTGTGCATCCACTATCAACTTCACACTATTACTGATCTTATATTGAATTGCGTTTGTGCTTAAACGTATTAGTGTACTAAGGGCCCCGGTTAACGAAACATTACCTAAATAAACAAACATAAAAAAAATTCATTCGGTGCTGTTCTTCCCGGCATGTCGTAGGAGGCGACTAAGGGACTTGAGATTAATGGAATCTGTTGGGCGATGGGCTAGCTAATTCTCACCAATGTTCCATATGACATCACAACCCCAATATTCATGCTAAACAGTGAGCTCTGTTCTTATTTTTTTAAAATAGCAGGCAAGGGAGCATTCTGTGACTGGGCAACTAGAGGTATCCGTATTAGTAGACAAAGGTTATACGAGCTATATAAGGAAAAATCTGTGAATTATAGCTTAGATTTTATAAACTATGTAAAAAAGTATTCTAAGATTTTTAAAAGGGTTTGTGCCCAGGCCAAAAAATTATACTTACAGAAAAAAATAAAAAATGCCACAAATGTTGTCAAGGAAACTTGGAACATAATTAAATTTGAAACTAATAAAAATGTCTCTCATATAAAAGAACCTAAACTAATTGTTAATAACAGTGTAATTACAGACCAACTACAGATATCAAATGTATTTCAGGAATATTTCTCCAAAATTCCTATATTAATAACTTCGCCACTAAATTCTTGCTCAGAGACTGCTAGAAATATAATAGAAAATAATGTACCTCATTATAATAGATGTTTTAGTTTTAGACAAATCAGCCCGGTTGATATTGTCAGGAGTTTTAAATTGCTACAGAAAAAAAAAACTTGTGATCTGTGGGGTCATTCGGTTAAGGTGTATTCTGTCATTATGGATCTGATTGCACCTGACCTGACCATTATTTTTAATCATTGTATAGAATGTGGTGAGTTTCCTGATCAGATGAAATGCAGCAAAATTATCCCATTATTTAAATCTGGTAGTAACACTGACCCAGCTAATTATCGTCCAATCTCGGTACTACCAGCAATTAGCAAAATATTTGAAAAACTTATTCTAAATCAACTACTAGCACATTTTAGTCAATATAATATCTTCAATAAACAACAGTTTGGATTTTTAAAGGGTCGATCAACAACCGATGCTGGAGTTGATCTTATGAAATTTATATTTGGGGCCTGGGAGGAAGCAAAGGATGCTCTGGGTATCTTTTGCGATCTCTCTAAGGCATTCGACTGCGTCCACCACGAAACTCTGATCATGAAGCTGAAGCATTACGGTTTGGGTGATAGGGCACTTGATCTGCTTGTTTGCTACCTGAAGGGAAGGGTCCAAACAGTAGAAATTGGCGGAGCAAGATCTAGTGGCAGCTCGGCTGTTATGGGTGTCCCGCAGGGTTCGATTCTTGGACCCTTCCTTTTCTTGGTATATATTAATGATTTGCCATATTTGACTCAGGGCCGTTGCCACATGGTGTTGTTTGCGGACGACACCTCTATACTATTTAAGGTTAATCGGGGAAAGGACGAATCGGCATCAATAAATGAGGTTATTTCGGACGTGGAGCACTGGTTTAGAGTAAATAATCTTGCTTTTAATTCTAATAAAACGAAATGTGTGAGATTTACATTGCCCAATGTTGGAAATTCTAGTGCTAACATTGTAATCAATAGTGTGGCATTGGATATTGTTGAGTCCACAGCCTTCCTGGGTATCACAATAGACTCAAAATTACAGTTCGGGGGGCACATTGGTGGTCTAGCGAAGAGGCTAAGTTCTGCTGCCTACGCGGTAAAAAAAATTAGACACCTGACTGACGTGGACACAGCGAGACTTGTGTATTTTAGTTACTTTCATAGCGTCATGTCATACGGGCTTCTTTTGTGGGGCAATTCTGCCGATATTAATTCAGTATTTGTACTGCAGAAGAGGGCCATTCGCTCGATCTACCGTATGGGCCCTCGTGAGTCTTTAAGAGATGTGTTTAAGACAATAAATATACTGACTGTGGCTTCTCAATATATATATGATAACTTGGTCTATGTTAAAAAAAATATAAATGATTACAAGCTTGTAAGAGAAATGCATAATTGTAACACACGTAATAAAAATAAATTGTATTATAGTGGCTCTAGACTAAAAAGAATAAACGATTCGTTTATGGGCCTGGGCATAAAAATGTATAACAAACTGCCAGAGTCTATAAAGTCCTTACCTCTAGATAAATTTAAAGTTTGCACTAAGGCGACGTTGATCGAGAAGGGCTACTACAAAGTGAAAGACTTTATAAATGATGTTATGTGACGTTTCATTTTTGCGTGGTCATGGCTTCCCGTTCCAGTTCTTATTGGGACTCCCTTAAGTTTGTTGTTAAACACTATTTGTTGAATGTGAAGCTTTGATCATGTTCTAATGAATTATTATTAAGTTTAATGTTCACATTGTCTGCAGAGTTTCTTGGCACTTCTTCTCTGCAGAGATTTTTCTTTACGAAGTGCCATTAGTTTTATTGAATTAATTTGATTTATTTTAATAACTAGTGTATATTAATGACATGTTTTTTTATAAAAAATGTTTTTTTTTTTTTTTTTTTGACTTTCAATAAGTGATTTTATGATCCTTATATTGAATAAAAAGATTTTCATTTCATTTCATTTTCAAAAAGATTTTCATTTATATCTCCGAGGTTCTGTGCACCCCGAAAGGGAATAAAGGACGTAAATGTACCTCCACGTAATCTATTCTTAACACTTCCTCACACTCACATTTATCGTTCAGGTGGTAAACGTTAGCGTGGTATTCCATATCGCCGTGTGACTATTACCACTGGAGCTGACTATTGCCTATTCCGAAATTGTATCTAATGTTTCTGACTATTAACAGGTGGAAACCTTACCTCTTGAAGTAGTGAAAAGGAAAACGACAGAGCTACTGAGAAAATTCATGGGGAAACTGCACGATATACCGGAACCAACGAGAATTATCAGGTAAACAGAAATATATAAAAAGAAATATATTTAATATAGCGGCAGTAGCCCAGTGGGTAAAACCTCTGACTTCTTATGAGAAAGGTCCAAGGTTCGAATCCCAACTCTGGCATGTACCAATTAATGAAATTTTAATGTGTTTGTCTCACCATGTTTTCTCTCACCGTAGTTATTCGAAGCATTTCGTTAATCTATTTTTATTTATTACCCTTACCAATATTTTTTTATATTAACAGATCAACATGGGCGACAAACCCTCTAACGAAAGGCAGCTATTCCTACGACAACCTTCAATCCCCGTACTACGCAACGAGCAGACAGGATCTCGGCTTGCCACTGTCGCGGACCGACGGAGTACCAGCGCTGCTCATCGCGGGAGAGGCGACGAATGAGTTTCATTATTCCACGGTGCATGGCGCTATGGAAACGGGTTTAAGGAGTGCTAGGTATATATTAGAGAGAGTTGGAAGGGGTATGGCGAAATTGTAAAGGTTGTATTTTTTTTAACTGAAATGGGTTCACTCTTATAGTTTAAAGAGATTCGCGATTTATACTCATGATTAATAACTAGCGGGACTTATCGCGTAAGTTTTTATATAATAAAGTTACCTTTATTAACCCGACGTTTCGGCTACGTTGCAGCAGCCATGGTAAACATACGCGATAAGTCCCGCTAGTTATTAATCATGGGTTCACTCTTGACCCTGTTTGCACCTCGAAGGAGGCGACAGACATAGTCTAAGATGTAGCGAGCTTGCCCAAAAAATGCCTATACACTCTAGTTTTGAACATCTGTGGATTAAATACCTCCGGAAATACAGAGGCAGGCAGGGAATTCCATTCCTTACATTGCATTATGAATATATGTAAGTTGTAGGATGATTTGTTTTTTTGGGGTATTTACTAAAGACGAAGGTAGTTTATGAAAACATGGATAGTTAGACAATGTTAACAATGGAATACCTACTTATTCCCCGAACAGGTAATAGTTAGTGCTTGTAAATGGCTGACCACCTGTCAGATTAAGTACTGACTTAGTCAACACGTGGGTTCGAGGTGGCCATAGAATTACTACCTTTCGCGTTGTGATGCTAATGGAACATTGGTGACAGGTTGCTAGCCCATCGCCCAAGATTCCAATCACACCTAGTCCCTTAGTCGCCTCCTACGACATGCCGGGAAGAACGGCAGCTAGTTAGCATTCGTTTTACGTATAAATGAACTATTGTACTTTTGTTTTTCTTTGTATTATGTTGTAAAGTTTTAAGAAATATATTCAAAATACGTATTTTACTATTATAATAAATTTAATTTATACAATGTTATTGTATGTTTTATTTACAATCATAAATGTGCTTTGAGTGACCAAATATATTTATTTTGACGTGAGCGATAACTCAAAACTTAATCTACCCTGAAAAGTTTAAAGGTCGTGATGTATGTGTGTACACATTATTACTTTGAATGAAACATACTGAAAAAGAGTGACGGGAGAAGTACCGATAACCGCCGAGTGTGTATGAGGAGGTGTATAGAAGTGAAAGAAGCTTTAAGTACACACATTATTATACGTGGATTGAAAAGGCCGACAGTGTACCTATGATCGACGAGTGTGTATATAGTGGTGTATGAGTGTCATGAAGTGAAAGTGGTTTTTCAGGATCATTCCAGGTGGCGATCGATAGCCAGACTATCCTGTTAGGCACGTAGAGGCGTGAATATATGTATGTATATGATTAAGGTTTGAGCACATATTGTGATATTTAGTAGTTTGTAATAATAAAATGTTCCTTTATAACATCGCAAGCTTAATGTTCATGCTAATAACTGACCTAGGAGATATTATATCTCCGAGGTTCTGTCCACCCCGAAAGGGATTAAAAGACGTGAATGTATATGTATGTAATAATAAATAAAAACACGAAAAAATCATTAATACTATTTTTTATTAATCATTTACATAAAACTACATACTTATAAATACTCAAAATGAAATGAAATATCGATTCGTTTAATAGATCATAATATATTACTATAATTCTTATTAGATCAATAAAGTTAAGCAACGATAGGCTTGATAATAGATGGGTGACCATCCATCATATACTATTTGAATTCAGTGAGGGAAAACATCGTGAGGAAATTTACCTATTCTTTATAAAAGAATGGTATTAAATATAAGAAAATAATTGAAAGCACATCAAAAATACTTAAATGTACACCAAATGAAATGAAAATCTTTTATTCAACAAAAGGATATTAATATCACTTATTGAACGTCAAAAAAAAACAAACAGTTTTCATAAAAATATGTCATTAACATAAAACCTTCTTCTTAAAATAAATCAATTTAGATTAATAAAACTAAAACTACTGGCGCTTCGTAAAGACAAACTCTGCAGAGAAGAAATGCCAAGATATAAAGCTAAACGTACAGCAATGGTTAGGTTTGGGTTGGGACTGTATCATTTTGGTGTACTATTCAGTATTTTAGGAGTGCATTTTCATATTATCTGATGTTCCTTTAAACTTTATCCTTAAATAAACATACGCTTCACGACTTGTCTATACACACTCCCTTTTTTATTGTTAGTCAAGAGGCTTGAGTGCCCATCTCCGAAATTTCGAAGGCATGTTAGGTATGGGTCACTCGAAGCTCGCGTTTCACTAGATAGACAGCACCCAACGTGATAGGCAGTGAACCGTATCGCCGTATACAGGACTTCAATACTAAGTATATTTGAAAGATGATGAAATTACCACCTGTCACGTTTGGTATTGACTATTTGGTGAAAAATCACGACCATTAACCCTTGCGGGGTAATCAGAAAGTTTCCATCTCTGCAATTGCGAAGGTAGTAATTCTATGGCCACCTCGAACTCACGTGTTGACCAAAGTCAGTACTCAATGTGACAAGTGGTAAGCCATGTCACCATTTACTAGCACTAACTATTACCTGTTCGACGTACAGGTAGGTTTCCTCACGATGTTTTCCCTCACTGTAGTATTCGGTGTATTTCCTAAATGTATTTTTATTACGAAAATGTGTGACCAAAGATTTTAAATAATGACTACTTAAAACCTCTGAATACCTTGTAACGGATCACGGTCGCGATGTTGTATTAAGTATGAAAAAAATGACTCCATTTTGAGTATTTACATTTACAAATTACATCTTACAACATTCTTATTTACATTTATATGTACAAATTTTATACTTACTAAATTAAATTCATTATAAATCATAATTCTATTACATTTACATTATTCATGATACCAATCTCGACACAATGTATATGTCATACAAACATACATATACCCAAGTTTTCTATAGGGGTAAATAGAAATTCTAAATCCCTCTTGCTTTACAGACATACAATGATAAAAATATGTTATCAATCTATTAGCCTATGTCAGTCCACTGCTGGACGTAGGCCTCCCCAAGGTTACGCCACAAAACACGATCACTCGTGGCCCTCAGCCAACCACTACCAGCGACCTTTTTCAGGTCATCGGTCCATCTAGCAGGGGGCGTCCTACACTACGTTTATCGACAAATAGGCTAATGATATACATTTAAAGTACCTATAACTGAAAAAGATTATAACTAGCTGCCGTTCTTCCCGACATGTCTTAGAAGGCAACTAAGGGACTAAGAGCCGTTCAAATCTATTGGGCGATGGGCTAGCAACCTGTCATCGATGTTCCATATATCACAACCCCAATATTCATGCTAACAAGAACCCTAGGAGATGTTATATCTCTGAGGTTCTGTCCACCCCGAAAGGGATTAAAGGACGTGAATGTATATGTATGGATGTATTGTAGGTAATTACATAGACGGATACATTAATATATAGTCAGCGCTAAAAGTGCAGTCCCAGTAACTTTTTATAAGGTTTACGTTGATAAGAACAAAAGACAATATTTTACATTTTAAAACTGGCGCCACTATGCATTGTCATGGCCACTAAACGTTCGCGTGCTGTATAATAGTTTATGTACACATAATTCACTTCACATTTAACTCACCTTTATACTTTTAATCGGTGGATTTACTGAGCCCGCGCTCCGTAGATTCCCGCCGAACTGGACGCCATTTTGGATCTCCACGGCACACACTAATTGACTGACATTTAATTCTGATTGGTAATTTTAATATAATAACTTATTCATGTACAACATTTTTCTTATTTAATTTGGTAATGAATAATTATTCGTCAGTACTATTGTTACTTAATGTATTGTGGAGTTTCAATCAAGGATTATTTTTAAGTTACTGCGACTGCACTTTTAGCGTTGACTGTACGTATGTACGCGTGACATTTTTGACGACCTCCGTGGCGCGATCGGTTAGATGCTTGAACGCTAATCGTGAGGTCCCGGGTTCGATTCCCGGTGGAGGCAGAGTTAAGAACTACCCTTTTTTCTGCTTTCCAGTCTGGTCGTTGATTATATATGCTATATATGTATTTATCTATGTATAATAAGTATACATTTCTTAAATATACGTTGACTAGTACCCTTAATACAAGTCTTAAATGTACTTACCAAGGGACTAGTTCAATTGGTGTAATAACGTCCTACAATATTATTATTATTATAATAAACAACCAGTATGGAAAGCGTCAAATTTTACAGGCTACATTACAGGCTAGGTTTCCATGTAACAGCACCCATTTTTCTATTAATCTCGTCCAGGATGAGGCTACAGCGTGCCCATTGCTGCGGCCGTAGTTGGGGCGTGGGGTCCCTAGAACCTTCAGCGACTTGGGCCCTATTGTCCCTTTGGGCACGGCGAAGGGCCCTACGTCTTCTCGCTACTGCTGTTGCTGTGATAACCAAGTGAAAAAACGCGTCAAAGAACTGCGGTTGCCATGACAGCCGAGTAAACAAGCGTGTTAAAAGAACTGCGGTTGCCATGACAACCGAGTAAATAAATGTGTTAAAAGAACTGCAGTTGCCATGACAGCCGAGTAAACAAGCGTGTTAAAAGAACTGCGGTTGCCATGACAACCGAGTAAACAAACGTGTTCAAAGAATTGCGGTTGCCATGACAACCGAGTAAAGGAACGTGTTAAAAGAACTGGCGGTTGCCATGACAACCGAGTAAACAAACGTGTTAAAAGAACTAATAACTTAAATAACGCCGAGAGTGTATGAGAGGATGTATGAATGTCAATGAAGCGAAAGTGGTCTGTCAGGATCGAGACAAATGGGGATCCGTGATCACTGCCTACCCCTCTACAGGGAATCAGGCGTGATGTGTATGTATGTATGTATCAAAAAAACTGCGGTTGATATGACAACCTATTCACCTGAAATCCTATTCACACTTGCGCGGGGTTGCTATGTGCGCTTGGTTCCATTAATGTAAATTATTATATAATTAATTCTTTTCTGTATTTGTGTATATGCTGCGTTTACAGTGAATAAAAGGAATTTTATTTTTTTATTTGTTTACAACCGAGTATACAAACGTGATAAAAGAACTGCGGTTGCCATGACAACCAAGTAAAAAACGTGTTAAAAGAACTGCGGTTGCTATGACAACCGAGTAAACAAACGTGTAAATAGAATTATAGACGGTGACAATATGAAAAAAAGAGTGTCTCATGTTAGTGAGGGACGTAAAATAATGCAAACTAGCTGCCGTTCTTGTTGGCATGTCGTAGGAGGCGAATACGGGACTAGGGGTATATGGAATCTATGGGGGATAGGTTAGTAACCTGACCCCAATGTTTTACATGACATCACAACCCCAATATTCATCGCAAAAGTGTCATACATACATACACATCACGCCCGATTCCCTGTAGAGGCAGAGATCACGGATCCCTATTTATCCCGATCCTGACAGATCACTTTCGCTTCATTGATACTCATACATCTTCTCATACACACTCGGCGGCTATAGGTACTCCTAACGTCACTCTTTTTCAATATGGCGTCTATCTGTCAGAAGTAAACTAGGATATCTTATCGTTTCTCCAAGGTTCTGTTCACCCCGAAAGGGATTAAAGGACGTGAATGTATATGTTATTTATTTATTTCAGGATAATTCCAAAATCATTATAAGAAGTCCAAAGCACATAGAGATGATGATACGTATAGGTAATATATATATTTTAATACAAAACTACATTTTTACGAATACTAACATATGTAGGTACATTACATAACATACTTAGATACAGAACTGTCTTTATAATAATCATCTCGTCATTATTTATTCACTTACCACTTTCAATCTTTCCATCTTTTCTCTTAGTATTGTCATCATAAGAACCAGATCTTTTCTTGTTTCTCTGTAAAAGAAACATTTAATATTTAGGACACTTACACCAATTGAACTAGCCCCTTGGTAAGTTCATTTAAGACTTGTGTTAAGGGTACTAGTCAACGTATGTTTATGAAATGTATACATATTATATATAGATAAATACATATATAGCATATATAATCAACGACCAGACTGGAAAGCAGTAGAAAAGCGTAGTTCTTAATTCTGCCTCAAGCTATATTTAACTGTCTATATTTAACAAATATAACGTTATTATAAACAGATGAATTTAAAAGTCAATGTTAGTAACGCTGAGGAAACCTGCCTATCCCTCGGTATAGGTAATAGCCGGTGCCTGTATATGCCGTAACGGTTCATTATCTATCACGTTGGGTGCTATCTAGAGAAACGCAGGCTTTGAGTGGCTCATACATAACATGCCTTTAAAATTTCAGGAATGGACAATTAAGCTGCTGACTTCCATTCTACAATAAACACAGGAGTGTGCAAACAGAAGTGGTGAATCATATATATGTTCTTTATTAAAACATTATTTTAGTTTTCATATAAGTTATACCATTTATATGAGCATTGAACAGTAGTTAGTTATCCTTTTTGAGTTCAGGACTAGCATTGAATGTAATTTATATTAGTAGCTAACATTACTGAATAGCTATACGCTTGTTTGGTCAACCATTCGCACCAAGATTGTTCCACATAATAGTTTTTTCTATGTTTTGGTATCTTTTTTATATTTTTATGGTTTTATGTAGGATCAGGACAAATGGGGGATCCATGATATGTCTGTATGCATCAAATAAACATCTTCAGAGACATACCCTTTTATTTTTCTTCTCAAATTGTTGTGCATCGTAGAACTGTGGTTGTGACCGTCTCACTCGTCCCGTCCTACGTCTTATATCTTCAACTGCCGGTACACTGTCCGCTGTACGCCTTGCGGTGAAGAAGGAATGACCGCATTTACAGGACTTGGACGCTACGGCCACCTGTAGTTTGGGATTTGGTATTAATGTAAGTTTTAGTTGTCAAAACTTTGTGGGTTAATGTACCTGTTCAAGTAGTCAGTGCTTGTAAATGGCGACATGTTTTACTACTTGTCATATTGAGTACTGACTATCTGGTCAACACGTGGGTTTGAGGTAGTCATACAATTCACATTCATTAACCCTTGAAAAGTAGTCAGTGGTTCAGGTTTCCATTTCTGCAATTAAGAAGGTAGTAATTCTATGGCCACCTCGAACCCACATGTTGACCAGATAGTTAGTACTCAATGTGACAGGTGGAAAGCCATGTCGCCATTTACAAGCACTAACTACTATCTGTTTGATGTTTTCCCTCACCGTACAATTCGATGCATTTCGTAAACGTGTTTTTATTAAGAAAATGTAAATAGAAATTTTAATAGTTTTGCATTTTTTGCAAAAGTGACACTGTCACACTGGAGGGTGCGATATGGTGAACATCAGGTTATCTGTACAAGAACTTACTAAGCTATCATACATACACATCAAGCCTGATTTCCAGTAGAGGAATACGCAGAGATCATGGATACCCACCTGTCCCAATCCAGACAGACCACTTTCACTTCACTGCCACTCATTCACCTAACCTTTTTGATAAAGTTCAGTTGTTTGAGACTTGACTCTGTATCAGTTGGTACAGGTTTCAAATCCCGCTTGAGCATGTACTAATGGTCATGTAGTTTAATGAATTTCTATGTACAATTTCATAATAAAAATACATTTACAATTAAGTCACATTGAGTACTAACTATCTGGTTAACATGTGGGTTTGAGGTAGCCATAGAATTAATACCTTCACAATAGCAGAGATGGAAACCTGAACCTCTGACGACCCCGCAAGGGTTCCTGGTTGTAAATGCGTTTGCCTTTGTTTGTAAAAGAGACCTGAGTATAGAGCAAAGGTTTCAGGATAATAATAAAGAAAATGTGGTTTGCCAAGATCTGGTAAAATGGATTCATGACAAGTATATGACACACTGAGCCTGGTAAGGAGTTTTAAATAATACATACCTGCATTTCACATTTAGGACAGCTTTTAGCAATCATTCTATTCCGACCCATTTTGATTAGTTAGCTTATTTACACCAACTATATTGTTTACAAATACACTGAACTACACATCAGATATACACAATGTTTACTTCTTCATAATCAGTTAATTGAGCTAAGTTTAAAGGTCAGATATAAGTAAGAACTTGTTTAATTACGAAACTATAATAGGAACATCAAAATTATTGCTGTGTATGCATTAAAACTAATTAATAAATAACTATTATTTAATGAACTATTGTTTATCAAAGGGCTAGAAGGAAATAGATAATTTAGGACTTCCTAATTAGAGTAAAGTAAAGATTGTAATTAATTAATTGCTTATACACTTGTCTTAATAGTTTAATAATTCAATTCTATTTTGTTCCTGTTTTCTTTTTACATTCTTTCGGTCTTTTCACTCTTCTACATTCGGTCCATTTATATATCAATTGCAATACCGGCAATAAATTTGCTAATGACATATACAATGCTATCAGTGTCTTGGGGACCCTACCACCCTCCGGCAGCGATGAATGTAAAGAGACTTTTTGTATAATCAAATTATAATTTGTAATTTAAGTTTATAGTTTTAATTTGTGTATAATGAAATGTTTTACTTTTGTTTTGTTAACTTTATGCAATAAAAATGTTTTAGTTATATTTGGATATTGAAAATTACACAATTACCTCTATACAATTATTGGATAGCGGTTATATTACTTCATATGTATTTATTAATTAATTAAGATTCTTTTTACTACGAATATAATGTAGTAAAAATTTTTATTTTAAAAAATTTTTAGACAAGACTTGTGTAGATATGTATGATACTTTATAAAAGAGTGTTAGAGATCCCGCCACATAAGCTGGCAGTAGCCAAACTTGGAACTAAATTTGACGTTTCCGCAATTGCGTGTTATTTTGTATGAAAGGTAAATTTAGTATTACCAGCGTTGTGTTTTTTGCCCACTCTTTGTAATTTTTATGTTTGTTAAGGGTGATTATAATAAATTGATTTCCGGAGTTTCTTGTTAGTTCTTCTCCAAGCTAGGGTCTCCGCTGATCTAACCTCGGTAAAAAATATGTAAAGACAATGCTCAGTGCCATGTTTGAAATAATAGTTTTAAGAGATTCGCGATTTATACTCATGATATAAGATATAAGGGTGTGTATAAGATTGATTGCAGCTGTGGGAAATCCTACGTCGAACACACTAAACGGTCTATTGCGGACAGAGTGAAGGAACACATAATATATGTAATATATAATAAGAACGATAAGTCCCGTTAATTATTAATCATGTTTGAAATAGTTTAATAAACATATTTTGACTTTGATATATTAATTTGTTTTATTTGAGTTTATAGCTCTGCAACCAAAGACCGTTACAAATGAAACCTATAATGTATCGAGCCGTATGGCACAGTGAGTGCTAGTTTTGGCGTGTTTACTGGTAACACTGAATTACGCGACTGTGGCGACGCCTCCAACTGCCACCTTATGTGGCGGGATCTCTATTTTTTTCACAGATATTTACGAGAAAAAATAAATAAATACCGTGGTATGTAATTAAAAACTACGAGTATTGTTTTCATTATTTCTTTAGAAAATAACTGATTTCATGAATGAAACTTCTGTTAATATTATTGTTGGAACTATCGATTAGTCAACCCTATTGATTGAAATAGAGTTTATAGTCATATAATCAAGGTAAGTATTCTTAATTTATATTTTAATACATGGTATGAAATTATTTAATTTCTTCTATTTCTCCGGTATTCCTTAGAAGATTTTGCTAATATATAGATAGAAATTACAAACATAACTTGCATTTATACTAAATATCTAGAAAATTCAACTTAAGTTTAATATAGGTACTTTAATAATATTTAGTTGTTGTGTGATATTTCCCTATTTTTTCTGAATTTATATACATTCATTATACATTCTGACTATCTGAAAATAAACATATATACCTAATACTTACTAACATACACATTACAATGGGAATCCTTTTGTTTAGTTACTAGTTGTTCCTAACGATGTTTTCCCTTAGTGACGTATTCAATGCATTTTGTAAATGTGTTTTTATTACAAAAATTTACATAGAAATTCATTAAACTTAATTCCATTGGTACATACTAAAGTGGCATTTTAACCCTATACCCACTGATACAGAGTCAAGCCTCAAATACGCTATGTTGAATTATACAACTATACATAGAATAATATTAATTAATAATTTACATATATTGACAACTATACTTAGTACTTCATAAACAACAGTGTTCCTTCAATCAATCTGAAAAATGTAATAGTAAAACTATATTTCTTATTATTTATTTTGTACTTATAATGATGTTCTCAATTATATCGTCGGTGGGAATAATTACCGGTACATTTAAAATTATGCTGTTTGTAGAACATCAAGGTACAAGTTTATAGGTACAACTATTTTAAATAACTATGTGGCGGTATAAGTCGTTTTTCTCAGTTAGATTAACAATTATGATAAGTTTCAATAGTGACTCGGAACAAGTATTTCATTTTGTACCATTCTCGATATTTAATCCAAAACACATGATTTTTGAGATGTTCTATATGACATTATTACATATTCCAGATGTCATACTTAACAATGATGTGCCGTATTTGCTTACGGCTGGACGTACCAACGCTTCTAGCTACCGAAAGAGAAGTGGATATGCTACAATCCATTCTATATGAAGTAAGTACTGATATCCTGTATCAATAGTGTATGTACAGTCAGATAGACGCCATATTGAAAAAGGGTGACGTAAGAAGTACAGTCAGCGCTAAAAGTGCTGTCCCAGTAACTTTTTATAAGGTTTAAGTTTATAAGAACAAAAGACAATATTTTATATTTTAAACCTAGCGCCACTATGCATTGTCATGGCCACTATACATTCGCATGTTTTGAAATGTAAAATATTGTCACTTGTTCCTATAAACATAAACCTTTTAAAAAGTTACTGGGACTGCAGTTTTAGTGTTGACGGTACCTGTAACCAACGAGTGTCTTAGAGGTGTATGAGTGTCAATGAAGCGAAAGTTGATTGTCACAGGGACAGATGGGGATCAGTGATCTCTACCTACCCCTTTCAGGGAATCAGGTGTGATGTGTATGTATGTATACTGCATCAAATACTAAGATAGCACCTTTTCACTGCATCGAGTACCTACTTCTTAATATTAAAATTGTTGTTGTATTAAATGAAAACGTATATAAGCAGTGAATAAATGTTTTTCTGTCTTTCTTCATATGTATCAATCTAGATAAATCAAAAAAGACAAACGCGTTCAGGACCATTAACCTTGCGGAGTAGTCAGGGGTTGAGGTGTCCATATCCGCAGTTGTGAATGTAGTAATTCTATGGCCACCTCGGACCCACGTGTTGACCAGATAGTCAAAATGTCAACAATATTTGTAAATAAGTTCTAATTTTCACTTTCAGGTCCCATTTACTAAAACGGCGTTATGTCTGTGTACCTTTTGCAAATACCTACTCCGGAAATACACAGAGTTCAAACAGTGTGTTTTAGAGAGTGTCATCATGACGGAATACAACGGTAATGTAAGTATGTAATTCATCATCAGCCTGTAGAAATCCACTGTTGGACATAGGCCTCCCCAATATGACGCCGCTTCACCCTGTCAGTGGCCGTCTGCATCCATTCTGTAGTCCATTGATTCCTGTCAGTATGTAATTTTAATATTATATTGCATGATACAGTCGCTGACGGTGACGGAAAACATCGTGAGGAAACCAGCCTATCCCTCTGTAGGTAATAGCAGTGCATGCACGACGATACGGTTTAAAAACTAAAATTGAACTTTTCCCTTCGATCGATTGTGCAGGTCTACAGCTGTAAATGTCTCTATGAAACATGGTGTCGAAAATGAATAAAATGCATTGTTTTGGCATACTTTAGTTTATCATAAATAATAAATATATATAAATTTTCAGCCGCACAAAATCCAACCAACAACCTTATACACGAGTCTCCAAAGAAGCGATGTACTAGTAAACTCATGCGTAGACCAGCCTCAGGACCTGAGTGAAGAGATAGAGCATCTGGTCAACATCATAGGCCAGAGTGACCCCGTCTGTTGGCATGATGATGAAAATGATGAACTGCCTCTCGGATTTATTGGGGAACAGGTATGTTGACTATTAATAAATAAATAGGTGCATAATGTTACCCTTTACAATATGTCGTCTATGGGAAATTGAAGAATTGAATTGAAGTCCCGGGTTCGATTCCTGGTGGTGGCAGAGTTGAGAATGATGAACTTCCTCTTGGTTTTATTGGGGAACAGGTATGTTGACTATTAACTTATAATAAAAAGGTGCATAACGTCACCCTTTACAATATGTCGTCTATGGGAAATTGAAGACCTTCTTGGCGTCCCGGGTTCGATTCCCGGTGGCGGCAGAGTTGATAATCATGAACTTCCTCTTGGTTTTATAGGGGAACAGGCAAGCATTAGTAATGAGTTAATCTCTGTTTGTTTTCTTATGTACTTGTACCTTTGTGTTACGTTATGTTAAATTTTTTTATTGTTACTCCAATAATGTAGAAAGGTTCTCCTGTTAGGATATTGTTGTACATTTATGGAAATAAATAAATAAAAATAAATAATAATAATTAGGACACTATTACACTAATTGAACTAGGATCTTGGTAAGTACATTTAAGATTTGTTAAGGGTACTAGTTAACGTATGTTTAAGAAATATATACGTATTATGTATAGATAAATTCATATATGGCATATATAGTCAACAACCAGACTAGAAAGCAGAAGAAACGTGTAGTTCTTAACTCTGCCTCCACCGGGATTCGAACCCGGAAACTCACGGATAGCGTTCATGTGCTCAAGCTTTTTGTGTACATTTCTGCGATTTTTAAAAGGGTGATTAAAGTAAATTTATATTCCTTTCTAGTAAATTGCAAACAGGAATATATGTGG
The DNA here is from genome assembly GCA_030578115.1 of Leucoptera coffeella. Lineage (NCBI taxonomy): Eukaryota > Metazoa > Arthropoda > Insecta > Lepidoptera > Lyonetiidae > Leucoptera > Leucoptera coffeella. The sequence goes on from JAMBLF010001296.1 coordinate 29,602, forward strand.
GTGATGTGTATATAATAAAGACATATAACAGTCAGATAGACGCCATATTGAAAAAGGGTGACGTTAAAAGTACCTATAACAGCCGAGTGTGTTTGAGGTGTACGAGTGACAATGAAGCTAAAGTGGTGTTCACATTCAATTTAAATTATGGCATTTAATTTCCATTAAACATACTTTATTCGTTCATATATTCGTTCATAATAAATTATTTGATGACGTTACTTTTTCTTATTGTGATAGACAATCTCGCATTCACTCAGTACATATACAATACTTTATCTAAATATTAATAACAAAATTCTCCCACCAGAGACAACCAACGCCGCCATTGCTGACCATAGAGGCAAACGTCACAGAGCCCGCCATAGACAAAACAAACGTCAAAGTGCCAAGGAAACGTCACAAGACGAAGGAGGATGTGAAAAAAGGTTTCACCTCGAGAATGGTTCAGGAAACTGACGAATATGTAGTCATCAAATTGACTAAGGAAGAGGTAAGAGTTTGTATATACATTCACGTCCTTCAATCCCTTTTGGGGTGGACAGAACCTCGGAGATTTAGTATATCCTAGGTCACTTTTTAGGAACCTATCTCCTAGGTAACTTTTTAACAGTTATTGGGGTTGTGATGTCATATGGAACATTGGTGACAGGTTGCTAACCCATCCCCTAAGTCGTCTCGTACGACATGCCGGGAAGAACAGCAGGTACTTAGCATTCTTTTTACGTCGTAGCTAGCACAGAACTATAAAGATACAAAAATAATAATAAAACAAAATTAATTTGAATTTTCTATTCAATCAACAATCAAACTGAAACCCTTGCAGGGTAGTCAGAGATCTAACGCAGAAAAACATAATGAGAACATAGACAATTAGCAAAAAGTTAAATATTCTTTTAACGTAAAAAAAGAATTCAACGTAGCTCAGTTGTTTGGGGCTTGACTCGGTATTAGTAGGTACAGGGTTCAAATCCCCTACACATATACATTCACGTCCTTAAATCCCTTTCGGTGTGGACAGAACCTCGGAGATTTAGTATCTCCTAGGTCACTTTTATATTGGGGTTGTGATGTCTTATGGAACATTTGTGACAGGTTGCTAGCCCATCTTCCAATAGATTTCATCGGCTCTAAGCCCCTTAGTCGCCTTCTAAGATATGTCGGGAAGAACGGCAGCTATATAGTCTTTTTCAGTTATAGGTAAATATGTAAAAATAATATGTATAGTGGAGACCGCGTCTCAGTAAACGTAGTGTGGGACGCCCCCCGGCAAGGTGGGAAGACGACCTGCGCAGGTTGGCCGGCATCGAATGGATGCGAACGGCCACTGACAGGGAGAAGTGGCGTCATTTGGGGGAGGCCTATGTCCAACAGTGGATTGATACAGGCTGATGACAGTTATAGGTATTTTAAATTTACCTAGTTTCCATTCCCTTTTCAGGTGAAACAGGAAATAAGGAGTAAGCTTCAAACGGAAGTGTATAAATTAGCGCCATTTAAATGTGAATCTTGCGCTAGAGGATTTAATTTTGAGGACGTATTGAATAATCACTTGGCCAAACATTCCAAGGTAAGGGAGGAAAATATATGCGCTGTGTATAATTACGATCTCTGTGGCGCGATCGGTTAACCACCTGAACGCTAATCGTGAGGTCTCAAAGATTCCCGGTGGAGGCAGAGTTAACAACTACGCTTTTCTTCTGCTTTCCAGTCTGGTTGTTGATATATATGTATATATATATATATATATATTTGTAGTTATCGATATATACTAAGTATATATTTATTCTATATACGTTGACTAATACACTTAACACAAGTCCTAAATGAACGCACGTACTAACGTAAGGGGTTCAGGTGTCCATCTTCGCAATTGCGAAGGTACTAATTCTATGGCCACCTCGAACCTACGTGTTGGCCAAACAGTCAGAACTCAATGTGACAGGTGGTAAGCCATGTAGCCATTTACAAGCACTAACTAGTAGGTAGATTTCCTCATGATGTTTTTCTCTCACCGTAGTATTAAAAAATGAATTTTAATTGCGGAAATGTACATAGAAATTCATTAACCTTCATTTCCATTGATACATGCTCAAGTGGTATTTGAACCCTGTACACACTGATACAGACTCAAGCCCAAACAACTGAGCTACGTCGAATTCATTACGATAATTGATTGTTGGTAAACTAAAAGAAATGTTACTAGTTTAATAAAATACCTATTCAATTAATACCTAATTTTCAGGACCACGGCACATATTTATGTGACATTTGTTACCAATATTGCCCTAGTGCTGTGTCCTTACGGGGTCATATGAAGTCACATACCACCAGGTACGTATAAATGAACATTACAACTAGTATAAAAAGACTATCGATCGCCACCTGTAACGGGTAACAAATCTCTCGCTTCACTTACACTCATTAACCTTCTCATTCATGCTCTTCTGATCTTTGTACGTAATAAAGTTTAGAAGAGCACGCCTCTACATTTCCAACTGGATAAGCAGAGACTATTAGGCCACCTGGAACGATCCGGTCATATCTCTCTTGCTTCACTCACGCCCATTAACTTTCTAATACATGCTCTTCTATTCTTCATTACGTACACCCGCCTTGAGAAGAATGTTCTGGGGCCTAAGTCCACTAATGCTTTTTTGCAAAATTCTGGTAAATTTTACTTACACGTCGCGTAGAATATATACAGATCAAATAAGAGAGGTTCTAAATATATTACGTTCTCAAATTTAATAATAATTAACTGAATATATGTTTTTTGATTTGTGTTACAACTAAAGGTTTATCATATAATTAAATAAAAAATATTCTTAATTAAATTCATTCATTCATTCATCGTTAATTCATTCATTCACATGTAAATATTATTTGTAGGTACCAATGCAAGATTTGTAGCGAAGTGCGTCTTTCGAGGCAACATTTGTTGGAACATTACAATTTAAAACACACCGAAGACGCCATTACATACACCTGTGAACATTGTCCCTTTGTATCCAAGTAAGTGTAGTCACCATTTGTAGCCCAGTGAGTAAAACCTCGGACTTCGTACGAGAAGTTCCTAGATTCAAATCCCGACTCTGACATGTACCAATGGATGAAATTTAAATATGTGTTTTTCATTTACGTACATAATTTATAGTCGCTAACGGTGAGGGAAAACATCGTGCGGAAACCTGCCTATCCCTCAGGATAGGTAATAGTCAGTGCCTATATACGGCGATACGGTTCACTACCTATCACGTTGGGTGCTGTCTATCTAGCGATACGCGGGCTTCGAATGACCCATACCTAACATGCCTTCGATATTTCGGAGATGGGCAATCAAGCCTCTGACTAATCCGCCATAATAAAAAAGGGAGTGTGTATACACAAGTCGTGAAGCGTATGTTATGTTATGTATTCACCATTTTATTCCATCTGGCTTCGGTCGTTCAGTGCGTGATTTTGGCAAAATGGTCGCTGTCCGAGCCATAAACAAATCATAGCGGCTGTTGCTAGTAAGAGCCATTTTGTTTTCAATACAGTTTTTTTCAATCTTTCTTAATTTAATATAAAACTGCGTCTAATGCAAATACACTGGCTGGTCTACCGAACTCAGAACCAAAGTTTATACTTATTACTTTTATAACTTTTTGACAGGAAAGTAATTTAGATTGTTTTGCTTCTCCTGTAAAATTTTCTAAATGGTATTAGGTTTTGGTTCGGAACAGTCGAAGTATGTAAATACAAAACAACATTAGGAAATATTGAAATGCCATTGTTTTTGATAATTTAACGAAATAATGCATAAAATGGAATTTGGTGGATAATTGATGTCGTCATTAAACATAACATACGCTTCACGACTTGTGTGTGTAATACACTCCCATTTTTATTTTAGTCATGGGCTTGAGTGTCCATCTCCGAAATTACGAAAGCAAGTTAGGTATGAGCTACTCAAAGCCCGCGTTTCAATTGATAGACAGCGCCCAACGTGATAGGTAGTGAACCGTATCGTCGTATACAGGCACTGGCTATTATCTATCCCGAGGGACATGCCGGTTTCTTCACAATGTTTTCCCTCACCGTAATAGTCAGTGCATTTCACACATGTATTTCATTGCAAAAGTGGTGCCCTGATGTAAATGATATCGCAACATCTATTCCTAAATAGCGGTCGCCCATCCAACAACCAACCAACCCTAACGTAGCTTAACATTTTTTTCACATTTCAGCAAAAGAACAGCAATACAGAAACACGTGAGGAAACACGATGAAAACAACAAAGTTTCATGCGACATCTGTGGATGTTCGTTCAAGACGATAGAAAGTTTAAGAGTGCATACTAAGTAAGTACATATACATGGGAACCGGTAATCATGGGATTATATTCGCGTGGCGTGACTGCGGATGTGTCTACGGATAGTGTGAGTGTAGTGTGTCGTGCTATGAATTAACAAAAATTGTGAGGGTAGACAGAAATTTGCTGAGACTAAAGCTAGTCTTAGCGAAACGTCGGGCAAAATAAAGGTAATCACATATTTTTATAAATTTATTGTGATTTGACCCGGTGTCACATAATTAATAAAATACATATATATGTACAGTCAACGCTAAAAGTGCAGTCCCAGTAACTGTTTATAAGGTTTACGTTTATAAGAACAAAAGACAATATGTTTCATTTCGAAGCACGCGAACGTATAGTGGCCATGACAATACATAGTGGAGCCACTTTTAAAATGGAAAATATTGTTTTTTGTTCTTATAAACTTAAACCTTATAAAAAAGTTGCTGGGACTGCACTTTTAGCGCTGACTGTACATTAAAACACACATACATATCACACGATTCCCTGTAGAGGGGTAGGCCGAGATTATGGATGCATATTGGTCTCGATCTTGACAGACCACTTTCGCTTCATACACCTCATAAACACTCGGCGGTTACAGGTAATTCTAACGCCACTCTTTTTCAATATGGCGTCTATTTGTCTGTCATATGTCTTATTATTGGTTATATGTACATTCTTGTTCTTTAATCAATTTTTGGGTGGACAGAAGAACCTCGGAGACACGTTAATATTGCTTAGGTCACAACAAACAAATAACAAATCTTGGTATGTCTTATAGTTTCAGACTTTTCCATACTGACCGATTTGAATGCGCTACCCTGTATAACACAATACTTAAATGAACTCACCGAGGGGTTAGTTCAATCGGTGTAAGTGTATTATATTGTTTGCAGGCGTCACAACGAATCGAACTATGTTGAATGCACAGAGTGTAAAAAGAAGTTTCTCTACCGGTCCCTTTTGAAGAAACATATAGAAACGGTTCATATGAGAAAAGATGTGTACTGCGTTGAGTGCGATCTTACGTTTAATAGTTTCGTAAGTATAATACATCACTACATAGTATAAAACAAAGTCGCTTTCTCTGTCCCTATGTCCCTTTGTATGCTTAAGTCTTTGAAACTACGCAACGGATTTTGATGCGGTTTTTTTAATAGATAGAGTGATTCAAGAGGAAGGTTTATATGTATATTAACATCCATTAAATAGCCAGAAGAGCGAAGCCGGAGCGGGTCGATAGTATACTCATATAACACGGGAATGCATATATACATACGTTCGGGATAGGTAATATTTAGTACCTGTATACAGCGATACGGTTCACTACCTATCACGTTGGGTGTTGTCTATCTAGTGAAACGCGGGCTTAGAGTGGCCCATACCTAACATGCCTTCGAAATTTCAGAGATATGTATCCTTATACACAATCCCTTTTAATTATGACTTTATAGTTAGAGGCTTGAGTACCCATCTCCGACATTTCGAAGGCATGTTAGGTATATGCCTATATATGTAGACAGCACCCCACTTGAAGGTAGTGAACTATATCGCCGTATACAGGCACTGACTGTTGGTTTCCTCACGATGTTTTCCCTCACCGATACGTCCTTAATGTGATATGCAGAGAGTATCGATCGCCACCTCTAACAATCCTGACAAATTGCGAAAATATACATAGAAAACGAGAAAAGTTTACTTCTATTACACATCACATTAGTAGTAATCTACTAAGCTATAGCGAATTAAATAAATATTTTTTTATTTCAGGATAACCTCCAAAATCATTATAAGAAGTCCAAAGCTCATAGAGATGATGACACATATAGGTAATATTATTAATTTATTTCATACATAACTACATTTATAAGAATACTAAAAAGTTTCTCTGTCCCTATGTCCCTTCGTATGCTTAATCTTTGAAACTACGCAACGGATTTTAATGCGGTTTTTTATAGATAGAGTGATTCAAGAGGAAGGTTTATATGTATAATAACATCCATTAAATAGTGGAGTAGGCTATATATTTTATACCCGTGCGAAGCCGGAGCGGGGTCACTAGTTACATTATATAACATACTTACATACTGAACTGTCTTTATAATTTATCATCTAGTCATTATGTCATGAAAAGCAATAAACTATCAACATCTTGAAAAAGGGTGACGTTTAAAGTCCCTATAACCGCCGAGTATGTATGAGAAGATATATGAGTGTGAATGAAGCAAAAGTGGTCTGTCAGGATCGGGACAAATGGGGATCCGTGATCTCTGCATATCCCTACAAGGAATTAGGCGCGATGTGTATGTCTGTATGTATACATATAAACTATCAAATTAAAAATTATACGAAAAATTACTTTTTACCGCCAAGTAGTAGTAGTAAAATTTATCCCTTAGGAAAGGCAAAGGAAACTAGTCCATATATTCCTGTACATAAATATTCTTCCTTTTTTTCTGATACAATGATAAAGATGACAAACAAAAATACAAACGCATTCACGGCCATTAACCCTTGCGAGGGTAGTCAGAGGTTCAGGTTTCCATCTCTGCAATTGCGAAGGTAGTAAATCTATGGACACCTCGAACCCACGTGTTAACAATATAGTCAGTACTCAATGCGACAGGTGGTAAGCCATGTCGCCGATTACAAGCACTGACTAATACCTGTTCGGGGTAAGCAGGTAGGTTTCCTCACGATGTTGTCCCTCACTGTAACATTCGATGCATTTCGTAAATGTGTTTTTATTACGAAAATGTACATAGAAATTAATAAAACTTCATTTCCATTGGTACATGCTCAAGCGGGATTTCAACCCTGTAACCACTGATACAGATACACGCCCCAAACAACTAAGCTACGTCAATTGAACTGTCAGTCACTTTATTATTTTTTTACCAGATACGACTGCCCAGAATGCAAGGAATCGTTTCCAACAGCCGCGGAGAGGAAACAGCACATAAAAACACATACGTGGACGCATAAATGCGTTATTTGCGGACGCGGATACCGGACGAAAGCGGGCTTTGCGGATACATATCCGCAGGGTACATGATACGAGTGACAGGTATCACACATGTGATATGTGTCCGTATAAAGCCAAGGTGAGGTTATCATATATATGTATCAGGACTATTTTTTCTATACTCTATTATTACTTTTATAAGCTAATAAAAATATTTACTTTATCAGAATGACAGCTGTCAGTAGAAGACTAAAACCTTGTCAGATTGTCTCTGATTTACTTAATTTTGATACACGAAAAAACATCACTTTATACTGCAGTGAACATAGTTTTAGACAAATGTTTTCAAGAAATAATAAAAGTTTCAAAAACACACAAAATTAAATATACCTATAACTGCCGTGTGTGTATGAGAAGATGTTTGAGTGTCAATGAAGCGAAAGTGGTCTGTCAGGATCGGAACAAATGGACGTATGGATGGGGATCCGTGATCTCTTACTACCCCTCTACAGGGAATCAGGCGTGATATGCATGCAGGTACAATTTTCTATTTCTGATGTGTATTTTCGTAGTTTTATGACATAAAATTGTTTTCTTTTATGTCACAGGAACTATCTTCAGTGCGCCGCCACCGTCTCACTCACACGGGTGAACGGCCGCATGCGTGTGAGCAGTGCGGCGCTACGTTCGCCCAGCACTCCACTAGAAATACTCATATGATGCTCGTACATAACATATCTAAGGTAATTATAGTTTTAAGAGATTCGCGATTTACACTCATGATTAATAACTAACGGGACTTATCGCGTATGTTTTTATATAATAAAGTTACCTTTATTAACCCGACGTTTCGGCTACGTTGCAGCAGCCATGGTTTAATAAAGGTAACTTTATTATATAAAAACATACGCGATAAGTCCCGTTAGTTATTAATCATATCTAAGGTAAGCCTTTTCGATTCCCGGTGGAGGCTGAGTTAAGAACTACACTTTTCTTCTGCTTTCCAGTGGTCGTTGATTATTTATGCTATATATGTATTTATCTATATATAATAAGTATATATTTCTTAAAAATAAGTTGACTAGTGCCCTTAACACAAGTCTTAAATGAACTTAGCAAGGGGCTAGTTCAATTGGTGTAATAATGTTCAAATATAAATATTATTATATATGCTATATATGTATTTATCTATGTATAACAAGTATATATTTCCCTAGTACCCTTAACAACTGGTCTTAAATGAACTTAGCAAGAGGCTAGTTTAATTTTTGTAATAATGTCCAAGTATTATTTGGTAAACGTAGTGTAGGACGCCCCCCTGCTAGATGGACGGATGACCTGAAGAAGGTCGCTGGTAGTGGTTGGCTGAGGGCCACGAGTGATCGTGTTTTGTGGCTTTACCTTGGGGAAGCCTACGTCCAGCAGTGGACTGACATAGGCTGATTGATTAATTCTTTTGGTTTTACACCTGTCACGTTGGATACTGAAAGCGAAATTTGACGTTTTTGCTGATATCAATCGTGAAATTTGACACTTTTGCTAATCCACTACCAACTTCACACTATTACTGATCTGATATTGAACTGATATTTGGCAAAAAGCATTACTGGACTTGAGCTCCAGTTCATGGTGGACACTTAACCTCTTACCATTCCAAAATGGTTCACGGTTCATATGGCGGGGTAGTCAGAGGCTTGAATGCCCATCTCCGAAATTTCGAAGGCTTGTAAGGTATGGGTCATTCGAAGCCCGCGTATCACTAGATAGACAGCAACCAACGTGATAGGTAGTGAAACCTACCATAATAAAAAAGGGAGTGTGTATACACAAGTCGTGGAGCGTATGTTTTTTTTTAAATATTATATACATATTAAGCCCGTTTCCCTAGAGAGGTAGTCAGAGTTTGAATATGTATGTCGTATGACTCTAAATTAACATTTTCTTTTTGTTACAGAAGAAAAATTAAAGAAAAAATCAAGTTTGTGAAGATTCATCTTTATTCTTTGTAAAGTCAATACCAAAAGTGCAGTCCCAGTAACTTTTTACAAGGTTTAAGTTTATAAGAACAAAAGAGAATATTTTACATTTCGAAGCACGCGAACATGACTATGCATAGTGGCGCCAGTTTTAACATGTCAAATATTGTCTTTTATTCTTAAAACTTAAATCTTGTAAAAAGTTACTGGAACTGCACTTTTAGCGCTGACTGTACATCAGTGAAAAGTCAAAATATATAATCTACGGAACTCGCTCGATCATCGAAGTTAAGCAACGCAGGCTTGGTCAACTTGGATGGGTGACCGTTTAGATTGTCCATATACTTATTTCGCTGAGGGAAAACATCGTGAGGAAACTTAACCTTTTTAATAGGCAATAATCAGTATTTTTCTTCAAATAGGTAATAGTCAAAACCGCGTTACTAACATTAACGAGGTAGTCAGAGGTTCAGGTTTCCATCTCCGCAATTGCGAAGGTAGTAATTCTATGGACACCTCGAACCCACGTGTTGACCAGATAGTCAGTACTCAATGTGACAGGTTGTAAGCCATGTCGCAATTTACAAGCACTAACTAATAATAGTCAGTATTTGTATACAATGGGATGGTTTACCACCTATCACTTTGAATACTGATTATCAACCTAACTCACTTGGTGGACAATATTGAGGTTGTGATGTCATATGGAACATTGGTGACACGTTGCTAGCCCATCGTCAAATTGATTATATTCATCAGTGCCAAATTCCATAGATGTTCAAAACTAGGGTGCATAGGCATTTTCTGGGCAAGCTCGCTACATCTTAGACTCTGTCTGTCGCCTCCTTCGAGGTGCAAACAGGGTCAAGAGTGAACCCATTTCAGTAAAAAAATAAATGAATTAGTAATCGTAACCCTTACTGGGACGTAAAAAGAATGCTAACTAGCTGCCGTTCTTCCCGGCATGTCGTAGGAGGCGAGAAACTAAAGGTAAATGGAATCTATTGGGCGATGGGCTAGCAACCTGTCACCAATGTTCCATATGACATCACAACTCCAATATTCATGCTAAAAACGTGGGTTCTAGGCGGCCATAGAATTACTACCTTCGCAATTGCGCAGATGGACACCTGAACCTCTGACTACCCCGCAAGGGTTAATGGTCGTGTACGCGTTTGGCTTTTTGTCATGCTAAAAAGTGACCTAATAGTCTTCAAGGTTCTGTCCACCCCGAAAGGGATTGAATGACGTACATTTGTTTTAGCAATATCATAGTTGTAGTGTCATATGTAGTTACTTTTTTTATTATAAGTAGCTATAACCGCCGAGTGTGTATAAAGAGGTATATAGATGAAAGTGAAGCGAAAGCTGTTGTAAGATAAATGGGGATCCGTGATCTCTGCTAACCCTTTAGATGGTATATCTATTGTTTATTGTAATAAGCATAATCAACTACCTCATTAGAAAAATATTTCGAGAGATGTATTTAAGTATTATTATTGTAATTAAAAATCTTAATATTGAGGGTAAACATCGTGAGGAAACCTGCCTATCCCTCGGGATAGGTCATAGCCAGTGCCTGTATACGGCGATATTCGATATATCGGGAAGAATGGCAGCTAGTTAGCATTGTATTTACCCCCAGTCTAGCAAATCATATTTTTTAAAATAATAATAATAATAATAATATTCATTGGTACATGCCAGAGCCGGGCTTCGAACCTAGGATCTCTAATAAGTCAGAGGTCTTACCCACTTGGCTACAGTCGCTTCTTGAGTGTCAAATAGTTTAATTTGCGTGATACTGAGTATATACTCATACTAGTCATTAAAATAAAACAACGTTTAACTGTACATAGTAATTTATTTTCCAATAAAACTATTATTTATTTACAATAACAATGTTTTATTTCATATATACTGTATTTACCACATTTTATCTTAAATTAAATCGCTAGAGATCCCGCCATATAAATTGGCAGTTGGGGGCGTCGCCACAGTCGCGTAATTCAGTGTTACCAGTAAACACGCCAAAACTAGCACTCACTGTGCCATACGGCTCGATACATTATAGGTTTCATTTGTAACGGTTTTGGTTGCAGAGCTATAAACTCAAATAAAACAAATTAATATATCAAAGTCAAAATATGTTTATTAAACTATTTCAAACATGATTAATAATTAACGGGACTTATCCTTCTTATTATATATTACATATATTATGTGTTCATTCACTCTGTCCGCAATAGACCGTTTAGTCTGTCCGACGTAGGATTTCCCACAGCTGCAATCAATCTTATACACACCCTTATATCTTATATCATGAGTATAAATCGCGAATCTCTTAAAACTATTATTTCAAACATGGCACTGAGCATTGTCTTTACATATTTTTTACCGAGGTTAGTTCAGCGGAGACCCTAGCTTGGAGAAGAACTAACAAGAAACTCCGGAAATCAATTTATTATAATCACCCTTAACAAACATAAAAATTACATAGAGTGGGCAAAAAACACAACGCTGGTAATACTAAATTTACCTTTCATACAAAATAACACGCAATGGCGGAAACGTCAAATTTAGTTCCAAGTTTGGCTACTGCCAATTTATGTGGCGGGATCTCTAATGAAATGTCAGCCTAATACAAATTGACATTGCGTTCTGTCAGTCAATTTCATATTTTGATTCCTATACAAAATGTCTACTGAATTGATGCTGATGGAAGTAATATTAAAACAAGATCTCTTAAATTTATTTGATTAATACATGCATTAAGTCGTCTATGGTTCATCAACAGAGTCAGCAGCTCAGTGAAAGTTGAAAATACAAATATTAATTTTCGGCAGAATATTAAGTCAACACTGAAAAGGTTCTGACACAGCTCGGTTATTAGGATTTCTTAATCATCTAGCATTTATTAGTGACTGAACTTGAGAGAGTCTATTAATAATAAAACTTTTATTTACAACCACAAACACATACACAATACAAAAAGTTTACAAATCAAACTTACTTACTTTTATGGTATAACTACCAACATTTTCATATTGAACAAACTTTTCCTCATAATACCTAATACAAGAATAAGGAAGCGTAAGGGTCAGTGTTTGTTCGCACCCCCTTGTCGGACAAACCTAGGTAGATGCGCTCCGCTCACGATGGGAATCCGCCTCCTGAATGAGTTGGATAGCCAGTTAGACATATTCGCCTGCTCGAGACCGCAGTTTGACCGTATAGCTAGTCTGTACTTTTGTTATGGCCCGCGTGTGTCTGACTACTGACATCATTGACATGTTTTTTTTCTATTAATTTGACATGTTTTTTTCTATTAATTTGACATGTTTTTTTCTATTAATTTGACATGTTTTTTTTCTATTAATTTGACCTGTTTATTTATTAATGTAATTGTATTTTAGCTATTTTTAGCTATTTAGATGTACAAATGCAATTTGTTCAACTAACGATTTCCTTTGTCGCATTAGGGTTCTGCCCTGTAAAGATATTGTGAAAAATTGACTAATAAATACAAACTAGGGGGTATAACTTGTGCTAACACAATTATATTAATCAATTGAGTTTGAATTTTGACGAAAAAAATATGGAAAATTAGGAATTAGATATAACCGAAAGCATTGAATTTATAGCTTGGTTCGATCATTTAGTTCATTATAACAAAAAAATAACGCAAACTGATATTATTATCTCCCCATTTTATCTATCTTAAAAAGGTAATTGTATAAACTACCGCTAATAATAATTTAAACTATTGTGACCGTTTTAAATTCACAGAACACTACAGCTACTTTAAAACTTTAGAGACCCATACTTTTAAAAGCGTTTCTTAGGTCCCTGGAAGAATTCCAAGTGGTCAGCGGAGACATTGAAATTAGTGACAATGAGTCAACACAGTGACCAGTGCGCAAAAGCACAAAACGATACCACGGTCGATGCAGTGAGGGCATATATGCATGTGTGTGTCTCAGATAAATATACCGTGGACAAGAGGGAAACGCTTCCTTCGTAGTGGGCGTTCCCGAGGAACTGTTTCCGAGATTCTTCCACATCAATGGTCATGCATTGACGATATATATATATATATATATATATATATATATATATATATATATATATATATATATATATATATATATATATATATAGATAGATGAAATGTCAGTCTGATGCAAATTGACATTACCTTCTGTCAGTCATGCGTCATATTTCTGTCAATTCCATATTATGATTCCAATACAATTCTTCCGAGTTTCTTCCGAGATTCTTCCACATCAATGCATGACCATGGGTAAGGTTATATACAAAGAAAAGACGAAGAATTTCCATGGACAAGAAATAAAATGGACCAAGATGTATTTGTTTTGAAGCAATGCATTGTGTCAAGCGTAAAAAGACGTTAGGTAAAAAAGAGTTGGTTAGCCCCAGCCAACACAAAATACAACAAAAATTCTCGTTCGAAAGAAGAATTCAGTAAAGTTAGTACGAGTTTGCTAAAAAAAATTCTTCACTATTTTGCGGATTGCCGAGCACAGAATTTGAAAAGTATCATAAGTTAGTAAGTAACATTTGCCAAGACAGCATCCGTGGTTCAGGAAGAATGAAGCGGAGATCATGCATCGGCCACAAATATGCATAAATTGAGAGATCAACTAACTCTGCCTCCACCGGGAATCGAACCCGGGACCTAACGATTAGCGTTCAGGTGTCTAAACGATCGCGCCACGGAAGTCTAATGTTATTGCAACAGGCAATATGTGTAAACAAGATATTTGTGACTTATGAAAGATAAGACACCAAATCAGTGGTGAAATATATATTCCTAAACATATATATTACCCAATACAAAATTGGACGTGTCACCAAGAGCTACGGAGCCCCCGAGACTTCTTACTGGCCAAGGGAGGCGAATCTCCTAAGAAACGAGGAAGCTGCGCCAAGGCCTCCGCGTCAGCTCAAACTTCCATACACAAATAATATTATAATATTGTTTATATTTTCCTTTTTTAATAGATTTTATGTAAATATATTCTATTTCTATTTCTTTGTCTGATGTGTATATATGAAGTGTAAATGTGTGGTACAATATTTGGATTTTTATAAGGTATGTATTCTATTTTTAATTAATATTTAGCGTAGCTTAAGTTTAATGTATAGTCATGTAAATGAATTGTGTACTGTAATTATTTGGGTGTTTGTATTTAGATGTCTCACTTTGGCCTTGGAAATAGGCAGACAAGCACTTGAACAGGAGGCTCGGATGAATGTTCTACTACAAACACTGAGGCCAGGGTGAACCTTCTCGCCTCCACGTCACAAACTGGGGCTCGAGCAAATCCTCCCCTCGACCAAACACAAGGGAGGTACTGTAGGGAACCAACACGATGGTGCCAACCAACCAAAGGGCTCTTCTACTATCACCCACTATCACCCCCTCTAACAAAAGAGCTCGACTTGATGACTCCTTATCATCAAGAGCATAAAATAAGGAGGGTCGGTGTCGGGGAACAATTTCCGGCGATGTCATATGCCGGTGCAGCTCAACCGGAGCTTAACCTAGCCATTGCCTCCAAAAACGGCCAAATTTCAGAGAATGTGGCCAAAGAAATTGAACTAAAGCTACACAAGCTCATAGTTGAGCAAGCCCTCAAGTGGGAAAACTGTGCCAAGGTTGTGGGTAAACCTGTCCTTGCGAACGGAGCCCTAAAACTATGGTGTCAAGACCAGGCTACTGCCAAGTGGGTTCGTAAAAAAGTACCCACCCTTGATGTAGCACAGAAAGAAAACTATCGTAAAAAAAAAATCAGCCTTTTTGAAATTTGCAGTGTTTGAGAAAAGTTGACATGCGAGGTGAGTCCAATTAAATCTTTTTTTATCTTTGGAAATATGGAGTGTTTTGTAGTTATGCCTTGTTTTTTGTGTTTGGTAAATTACAGTGCATACTTACAGATAATTATTTTTCATTTAACGGCAATATTTTATAATAATAAATAAATTTCAAAATGATTAAAATAAAAAAAAATTATTGTCTAAATGCGTCTATTAGTGTGGGGTAATTCCGACTATAAGACGCAATTACCCCGAACCCAGATGTTGTTAACATTTTTTTATACAAGCATTTTGATTTTTGAAGTTATAATAAAGCAAATAAATAGTGTACTTACAGATGTAGTGTAAGAACATTGAACATGGCTTGAGGTGTAGATATAATACAGTACGCTTTTATTGTAGTAGTTTTATTTTTATGTGCATAGTTTATTTTAGACATAACAAAAAAGTAAATAAAGAGCTATTTTTGAAGCTCTCAAAAGTTTAATGGCAGGTTTGATTTTATGGGATTATTATATTCTGTGATATTTTTTTTTGTATCTTAAAATCCCGGAAAATCAGAGCTGCCATCAATTTTTCAGAAACTTTGAGAACAGATAATCAACCCGTTGAGTGAGCCGTGTTCAGTGTTTTTGACAATATCTGCCACAGTTAAAAATAAACGCTTTAATTCCCTGTCTGTTTTTTTTTATAGATAATATGTTACAACTATAAACATGGTCCGAAAATACGTTAGAAAAACTCCACAAAAATATTGTTTACAAACTTTACAACAAGCTGTAGATGATGTCAAAAATGGAGTTTTAAATTCCTATCAAGCCTCTAAAAAATACAGCATTCCACGAACAACCATAATAGATAGAGTTAAATGCAGAAGAGGATTTGTGAAGGACACTCGAGGCCGACCAACTGTTATCGAAAAAGAACACGAGGAGAGACTAGCCAATGGACTACGTGTCATGGAGAAATATGGGTTTGGACTGTCTTGAAAGGAAACGACGATTATAGTAAGTAAATTAGTCATACAAAAGAAAATCAAAAATAATATGCCAGGATACGACTGGTTCACTGGATTTATGAAAAGACACAAACTTTCTAGAAAAAAACCTCAACAGGTAGAGATGTCGAGAAAAATTGCCTGTGATCCTTTCATAATCGACAATTATTTTGAAGTACTTGGTTCATGTATAAGTAATCTTAATTTAGAGTATAAGCCAGAAAATATATGGAACTTAGATGAATCAAGCTTCAGTAAAGACCCGGAAAAAACTAAAGTGATTGGTGCTAGGGGTTATGCCAGCACTCGTACAACTGCTACCAGTGGCAAAGATAACGTAACTGTATTATTTACGGTAAGTGCTGGTGGTGAGAAATTGGCACCGTTAATTATTTATCGTGGTGAATATATATGGGATCAATGGATGTCTCAGAAAGCATACGATAACACTCAATACGCAGCTACAAAACGCGGTTGGATAGAGTCTAAAGTGTTTGAAAAATATATGATCGATACAGTATTGGCACATATAAGCAAAAATGGTCCTAGCTTATTGATATTTGACGGGCACTCTACTCATATACAGCTGAGCATAATAGAAAAAGCTATACAATTGGATGTTAGGATCTTAAAATTGCCAGCGCAAGCCAGTCATCTGCTTCAGCCATTAGACTTGGCTGTTTTTAAAGCGATGAAAGATAAATGAGACGAAAAATTGCTTACTTTTCAACGTTTGAACGTTGGATCTAAATTATTGAAATCGGAATTCGCTGAACTCCTTGGCGAAGTTTGGGCTGAGTTGAATCCGACAGTAATCCGAAATGGATTCAAAAAGGGAGGCGTGTATACTTACAATAGAAATGTAATTCCAGATGAAACATTTGATCCTGCTTCTCTACTGCGATTTAAAGAAGCAAAAGGTCAAGGAATAACTACTACACAGGATCAATATTTACATCAACATTCTTCTTCTTCTTTGGGTGCCATCTCCTATCGGAGGTCGGCTATCATTGAGGCTACACGATCACGCGATGTTGTCGCTCGGAAGAGTTCTATATTACTCGTGTTGAACCACTCTGCGAGATTCTGCAGCCACGACGTTTTTCTGCGGCCAGGCCTTCTTCGACCTTCAACTTTGCCTTGCAGAATAAGTTGCAGTAGATTGTATTTGTCGGCGCGCATAATATGACCAAGATATTGCAGTTTCCTCTTTTTTATGGTCTTCAAGAGCTCTAACTTCTTATTCATTTTCAGTAAAACCGTTTCATTTGTTACACGATCCGTCCATGATATTTTCAACATCCTCCTATATATCCACATTTCGAATGCTTCTAACCGTTTACATAACGTCTGGGTTAGTGTCCAGGCTTCTACTCCGTATAACAGGATTGAAAATATATAAGACCGCACTAAGCGGCATCTCGTGGAGAGTTTCAGATTCCGGTTACAAAGAAGGTGATTCATCTTCATAAAAGCGCCTCTGGCCTGCTCTATGCGACATTTTATCTCTACACTCTGGTCTTCTTGGTCGTTCACCATACATCCAAGGTATTTATATGAACGGACTCTCTCAAGTGGTTGGTTCTTAACGCTTATAACTGCAGACATCTGTGGCGTACGACCTACGATCATGTACTTGGTCTTCTTTATATTGATGTTCAGACCGTTGCTAGCACTGATCGACTCAACACGGTTAAGTAACTGTTGTAGATCTCCCATAGAGCTAGCTAAAAGGATTGTATCGTCCGCATATCGGATGTTGTTGAGGGGCCTCCCGTTTACAACGATCCCTTCGGTTGCATTCTCAAGGGCTTCTGAGAAAATCTTTTCGGCATAGAGATTAAATAGCAAGGGCGATAAAATACAACCCTGTCGCACTCCTCGTAGAATTTCCACATCAGCGGTAAGTTGGTGTTCCACGCGTACGTTAGCGGTCTGCTGCCAGTATAGGTTCTTAATGATGAAGACGTCTTTGGAATCAAGGCCTATTTTCTCGAGGATCTGAATCAACTTTTCGTGTTTTATGCGATCAAATGCCTTTTCATAATCTATGAAACAGACGTATACACATCTGTCCATATCCCAACAGCGTTGCATCAGCACTTTATAACCAAATAAAGCATCCCGCGTTCCATAGCCATTTCTAAACCCAAACTTGTCTCTGAAATGTTATCTTCGCACTTTCTGTATATTCGTTTATGGATAACTTTAAGGAAGATTTTCAGGAAGTGGCTCATTAGTGATATGGTGCGGTACTCGCTACATCGTTTTGCGGTGCTGATTTTTGGCAGAGTAATGAAGGTGGAATGGAGCCATTCTGAAGGAATTGTGCCGGAATTATAAATAACATTGAAGAGATTCACAATGACATCTAGATGGTCGTATTCTAGCAATTTCAAAACTTCCACGGGTACTTCATCTGGGCCTACGGCCTTACCGTTCTTTGCAGATTTTATTGCATAAGAAATTTCATCTTTTGTGATAGGGGGTCCAGTTAATTACATCAACATAAACCGACACAAATATCCATACCACCCTTGTCAACCTTTTGTCTCAATATTATAAATAACAACATAAAGAAGTCCATTCCCATGATATCTAGTAAAAATAAATCAGTGGTTAATTTCTTAGTCCATCCTTCTGAATTTATTATTCCGTGTGCAAGTAATTCGCAAGGTACTCCTGGAATTCAAATTATGGAAAACCGTGCTGTACAAAATTTTGAAAGTTTGTTGCTTCAGACCATAAAGAAACCTAATAATTTACCAAAACAAAAACGAACAAGAGTAACAAAAGGGTGTGAAGTAATAACATATGAAATGTATAGAGAAAAACTGAAATTTGGGGAAGCATGTAAGCTAGCAAAAGAAGAAGAAAAGACTAGAAAAACACTTGAGAAATCTAAGAAAAAGAAAAACTCTAATAAAGAAAAACAAAACCAGACATCGACAGCATCAACTGAAATAAAGACAAAAAAGAACAAGATTACATTTAAAAAGAACAAAAAAACAAAGAACCGACAGAAATGATCACCTGATACTACTGAAGACGAAAGTGTGCATCTGGATTGAGGGCCCATTTTTCAAATATTGGATAATCGAAATGAAACTCACAGGGCATTTAGTAAAGAATTAGTAAAAACTATAGCATCTATTCTTAAATTTCTTAAACTTGAAACAAAAAAGTTATTGTCAAAAAACTGTGGCCCTCAATCCAGATGCCAGCATTTTCTAGATCTCGGAAAGTACGAATCCTGGGATAATGCTGTTTATTCGAGGATTTAGTAAAGAATTTCTTAAATACATTAAGAAAATCTCAAATCTCAAAAATGCGTTAAATATAGGTTTAGGGCGATTTTGCTATGGCCCTCAGTTCAGAGCTCGCTGACTTTTGGAATCATCAAAAAATGAACATTTCTATACAAAAAGACTAATGTAACTTATATTATCTTGAAGCTCCATGGCTCAACGAATTAGTAATGAAGAAATAACGATACAAAAGCGAATAGTTTAAGAGAAAATGAAATTTGAATTTTCATCTGACGTACAAACTGAGAGCCCTAAACTTTCGACGATATTGACTAAACTAAGCCATCTACACTAGCGTACATAAGGATGACTAATTTTACTAATTTTTTACTAAATCCGTGCAATATTTACATGCCTCTAAATATCACACTTTAAGAGGAAAATGATTTTGATTATTTATATAGGAGAAAATTCTGTAGGGTGACTATGTTATGTGTAAATATAAAAAAGTATTCGACGTCCCGAACCAAATACAAAGATACATATGAACCAAAGTAGCTAGGATTGGAGGTTAAATTGCCTACGCAAAGTCATCAAACACTAGTCTATGGTGGAGATAGTAATCAGTCCGTTTGAAAGTAGAATCAGTGTGTCATTCGTCTATTTATTCATGTATCCTTTGAAAGTCAATGTGAAAACTTGAAATATTGTGTTCTGTAATGTGTCAATTACAACCCTAATATTTATGTATGCTAAAAATTGACCTATGAAATATTATCGTGTCTTTGAGGGTATGTACGAGGTATATGACGAATATGTTACGGCTTTATTTGTTGCGTAAAAATAAATAGAAATGTTATTAATGAAATATAAACATAGATTATTAGCACTTTATTGACAATAACCACATTCAAAGATATTACTACAATACAACACACTATCTGTAACGCCGCAGAAACCGGAATCACCAAATAAATTAAAAGTAAACTATTTTTTTGTTTTCTTCCTTTTGTTTTCATATTTATGCTTTCTTTATACAGTCCTTAAAAATCAAATGCAATAAAATTCGTATTTCTAAATAATTATTTTAAAATGTATTTAACACTTTGATCTTAGACAAAAGGCCGAGAAGCGATAAAATGTATTTTATTTTTAATATATTTGAATAGTCCGTGCTTGACTTGCTGTTTTTATATAATTTTGACATCTGTCAGCTTGATTAGATGAGTGATGTTACATAATTTATTAATCGCCAATAATCGCCAGTTATTTATTGTACCATTTAATTTTTCGTACACCATATGGAACATTAGTGACAGATTGCTAGCCCACCGCCCAATAAATTAATAATAATAATATTTAAGACAATATTACACCAATTGAACTAGCTCCTTGGTAAGTTCATTTAAGACTTGTGTTAAGGGTACTAGTGAACGTGGATTTAAGAAATATATAATATACATATTATATATAGATAAATACATATATAGCATATATAATCAACAACCAGACTGGAAAGCAGAAGAAAAGCGTAGTTCTCAACTCTGCCTCCACCGGGAATCGAACCCGGGACCTCACGATTGGCGTTCAGGTGGTTAACCAATCGCGCCACGGAGGTCGTCAAATAAATTGCATTTATACCCAGCCCCTCAGTCAACATGCCAGGGATATCGGCTGCAGTCTAGCATTCTTTTTTCGTCCCTGCTAGAATGGGATATTTAGGCGTAATAGACCCCCAATTATCCATCTGTGCTACAATATACTACAAGAACACGTCAAATACTTGCATATACATATTTTTATTTACACATAACATAGTCACCCTACAGAATTTTCTCCTATATAAATAATCAAAATCATTTTCCTCTTAAAGTGTGATATTTAGAGGCATGTAAATATTGCACGGATTTAGTAAAAAATTAGTAAAATTAGTCATCCTTATGTACGCTAGTGTAGATGGCTTAGTTTAGTCAATATCGTCGAAAGTTTAGGGCTCTCAGTTTGTACGTCAGATGAAAATTCAAATTTCATTTTCTCTTAAACTATTCGCTTTTGTATCGTTATTTCTTCATTACTAATTCGTTGAGCCATGGAGCTTCAAGATAATATAAGTTACATTAGTCTTTTTGTATAGAAATGTTCATTTTTTGATGATTCCAAAAGTCAGCGAGCTCTGAACTGAGGGCCATAGCAAAATCGCCCTAAACCTATATTTAACGCATTTTTGAGATTTGAGATTTTCTTAATGTATTTAAGAAATTCTTTACTAAATCCTCGAATAAACAGCATTATCCCAGGATTCGTACTTTCCGAGATCTAGAAAATGCTGGCATCTGGATTGAGGGCCACAGTTTTTTGACAATAACTTTTTTGTTTCAAGTTTAAGAAATTTAAGAATAGATGCTATAGTTTTTACTAATTCTTTACTAAATGCCCTGTGAGTTTCATTTCGATTGTCCTATATTTGAAAAATGGGCCCTCAATCCAGATGCACACAGACGAAATGGACATGCCATCATCGATTAGTGACAATGACTCAGTAAAAGATTGGGAAAGCTTTCGCAAATTCATAGATGAAAATAGTAATAACAGTGACGACAACATTGACAACATATCGCTCGATAGCTTTCTTGAAAATGATGTCACCCAAAATGATGAAGAAACTGATAAAAGACTTACTGGCCAAGGGAGGCGAATCTCCTAAGAAACGAGGAAGCTGCGCCAAGGCCGAGGTCAGCTCAAACTTTCATATACAAATATAGATAATAAAAACAAATACCGGATTACAACGAGGACATAAAATATTTAATTTAATTAAATAAGCGTATAATTATGTGTAATAGCGCTTGTAATAATAGCAATATAAGAATATTATACTATTATACCAAGATATTAAACTAAAGATTAGAAATATTTTATGGTTTTTCCAAAGCTTTTGCGAATATCATATCTGCAGGCGTTAAAGATTTCAATGAAATCTGTATTCAATAATATATGCATTCATATTGAAGAGCCTGACTAATTCTCTGCCGAAGTAAGTTACCAGACGTTTGACGTGTCACCAAGAGCAACAGAGTCCCCGAGACTTCTTAATGGCCAAGGGAGGCGAATCTCCTTAGATACGAGGAAGCCAAGGTCAGCTCAAACTTTCATATACAAATATTGTTTATATTTTCCTTTTTTAACACATTTTATGTAAATATATTTCTTTGTCTGACGTGAATATATGAAGTGTAAATATGTGCTAAAAATACTTAGATTTTTATAAGGTATTCTATTTTTAATTAATATTTAGCGTAGCTTAAGTTTAATGTATAGTCATGTAAATGAATTGTGTACTGTAATTATTTGGGTGTTTGTATTTAGATGTCTCACTTTGGCCTTGGAAATAGGCAGACAAGCACTTGAACAGGAGGCTCGGATGAATGTTCTACTACAAACACTGAGGCCAGGGTGAACCTTCTCGCCTCCACGTCACAAACTGGGGCTCGAGCAAATCCTCTCCCCTCGACCAAACACAAGGGAGGTAGTTGAACCAACAGGATGGTGCCAACCAACCAAAGGGCTCTTCTATTATCACCCCCTCTAACAAAAGAGCTCGACTTGATGACACCTTATCACCAAGAAGAGAGCACAAAATTCCTTATCGGTCGGTCGGTGTCGGGGAACAAGGCTTCGGCAAGTCAAGGCAAGGTTCCGGCGATGTCATATGCCGGTGCAGCTCAACCGGAGCATAACCTGGCCATTGTCTCCAAAAACGGCCAGATTTAAGAGAATGTGGCCAAAGAAATTAAACTAAACCTACACAAGCTCATTGTAGAGCAAGCCCTCAAGTGGGAAAACTGTGCCAAGTTTGTGGGTAAGCCTGTCCTTACGGACGGAGCCCTACAACTATGGTGTCAAGACCAGGCTACTGCCATGTGGGTACGTGAGAAGGTACCCACCCTTGAGGTAGCATAGAAAGAAAATCTTGTTGTGAAACTGCAACGAGAGCTAGCACCCAGAACCGTATCTGATACCAGTCGATGAGGAGGCAAAGGACTCTGCTAGCACTATAGCTCGAATCCCGCACTGTTCAAACCCTTGGGCTAGGGTTGCGGAATGGCAACTTCTAACTTGCAAGTGGCAGAACATGAAACATTTCATTATCTTCACAATACCTGAGCATCTCATACCAACGCTGATCGAGAAGAACCGACGCACACAGGCGGAAAATCAGTAAAAGCTGGCATATATAAACTTATTTTTGTTCGAACGTGTTTTATTTTTTATAGTAAATGTTTGGTCTAGAGTTACTAAGTACTACTATTGTGTAAAAATGTAATATACAATATAGAGGGTGTTAAAAAAATATGTTCCCAGCAGGTGTTTAAAAATTTTTTTCCAAACAATACAATATGTGCTGACATTGTAGAATACAGAAAAATCTGTATAAAAAGGGGTTCCTTTAGTACTTAACAGTGAATATAGTGAAATAAAACTACGTAGATTTATGATCAGACTGTTATAGCGAAATAAAAAAATAATAAAAATATGAACAGTTTAATTTAATTAAATACTACGCTACATTTTATCTAATAAACTTAACTCTTGTTGGGAAAAAGACAAACCGGTCTTTGGTGTTAACATTCGAAGGCCACTTAAATAGGGATCTGAGGATACCAATAACCTATTGTAGTAGTAGTAAGTATATAAGTATGTAACTATGTAATCCGTTGTGTATAGCCTTTAATAAAAACAGTCAACAGTCAGATCTCGTTTGATTCATACGCACCTTGGGCCCAACCATATATGGCGACCCTTGCCAAATATAGACATGGCAACAACGACGGCGCGAAATTAAAATTAAATAATGTTCAAGTAATAAGTAAACTAGTGAAAAATGTGGTGCCTAACATTTTTAGTAGTTCTCTCGATTGTGGTGTACGTTATCCTGTATTTGTGGTTTGTGCACATATTTTCGGACGTGGAGATATAACATGTGAATGGCTCTCGTATGCATCATCATCACGGCGCTGACAAATGAATTATTAAAATTGAAATGGGGAGACCCAACACGAAACCCACTGAAGAAGTGATTATAGCCCAGAATGGCAATGGTAATTCAGCTGGAGTAGAGCAACTACAGGTACACCTGACCACCAATATTCTGCTCATCATTATCGTGATCATCAAGTGCATCGCGGCATGTGTCTTCGCGGCTAAGTACTACAAGAATTGCCACCAACAGATGATTCGACGGGAGATCAACAGCGGCTACATGGTCCGATACAGGCGAGAACAGGACGGTAACCCAGAAGTATGCGGCGCTACATTGAAAGTTTAGGTTTTTAAGTGGAAATGGATTTTCTTTAAAAGTGTAAGTACTTTAAAATAACAATTATTTGAAGGTGTTATAAGTACATTTAAAACAGTGATTAAAAGTGCACGGAGCTCGGGTGAACATGATACGCGCTGACGAAAAAGGAAAGTGTATGCATTCCAGACATTATTAGAGTGGACAAAACATTTTTAGGGTTCTGTGGTTCAATGTTTATCAATATTTTATTCTTTATTTTACGAAATGATTTTATGTTCATGCGTATATTTTATATCAACTTATTTTTTTTACATATTATCTTTGTGTGTGAGGTATAGAGTAAACGTCCGTTTTCAGGTTTTAAATATTACTAATGGAATTTGTCGATGTAATATTAGGAAAAATAAGATATCTTTATGACAACTTAGTTAAATTAAATCAAGGTAAAAGAACTGCTGTGGTACTAAACGAGAAGTTAAAGGATGCGAATGATCTTTATAATAAATATAATAAATTATTTAGTTATTAAATAATATAATAATATTTAGTTATTAAATATTAAATAATATTTAGTTGAAACACCTACTGTTAAAATGGAGAAATTTGATTTAAAAACGGCTATTATGCTGTTACCGGAGATGAATGGAGACGAAAATATAACTAAAAAGCTAATTAATTCACTCGAAATGTATAGTGGAATGATTGACAAAACGACGGAACCCATGCTTATCAAATTTGTTCTCACTTCTAGGCTGTCAGAAAGCGCTAAAATGAGGCTTTCCGAAAACTATTCTTCCTGTGTAGAATTAATTCGTGACATGAAAACCCATCTTTTGACACAGAGGTCCAGTAACGCTATCCAACTGGAACTTATGAAAATTCGACAAAATGCCTATACATTAGAGGGATATGGTAAGAAGATAGAAAGAAAAATGAAAATGTAGAAGACCCGATTCTTAGAAACCCTTCGAATTCGAACGATAGGACTGATCACCCTAGAATTGTAGAGTTGCTAAGAAAACCGAATGATAGTATAGAGTTGTTACTTACAGAAGAAGTATGAACAGATCCTTATTTTCGACATAAAGTGTGTTAACAAGAACTAACAATGAATCCCTCAACCTCAAGAAAAACTCCCGAGCCCGCAAGTACCAAGAGAAAGAATGAAGACCTTCTAGTAGATCCGGACACATTAAAACCGATAGAAGATGCAAAGAAACCAAAGGTAGATCTAAACCCAAGTAAGAAATACCACTGTCTGAAAGCAATAGTTACTATGCATGAAAAATTGATAGAAAAAGTCTTTGGAGGCAATAGGTATAGAGATGGGACAGAGATGGATGTAGATGTGGCCCCTGTGGATGTCAGGAAGGAGGTCGCTTTCAATATAACGGTGGGTAACCATATCACTAGTATTATTTTCACCGCACACAATGTTGCAAGACAACAAGTTAAGAACAGAGAGACAAATATGATAAAGAAGACTGAAAAGACCTCCTTCAAAATACATTACAACGGGGCGGACTATCCCATTTCGAATGAGGAAGTATCCAATTTATGGATGACATGTACCAAGGAAAACAATCTGGAGTACAAAGACTTTTCTATGGAGGACGAGGCGAACTGGTACGGGACGATGGGACCACCATTGGATATGTTTTCAGCATATGCCCTCCGCGTCAACGAACTCAGACTTGGGCACAATAACATGCCAATAACCAAAGTTGACGGAATACATAAGAGCTTTCCTGTCGCCAAGTATGGTCTCTCAGGTGCGCATCACGTCCTCCTTGAGGGCACCTCGTTTCCACCAGAGAGAAGGTCCTCCATCGTGCAGAGTCTGGGTCCTATGACCGCATGGATTTGCATGCTCAGGAGTGAAGGAATATATAGGAAAAAATACTCAACCGCGGTGAAGAGAGCTATGTCGCATCTACCTTGTATAGACGATTTGATTGAAATAACCAAAAACACGAAGCAAGCTTCGGAGATAGCGACAATAACCAGGATGTTTTTCCCGCTGACCATCTTTACTGCTGTGTGGAACGCCCATGAAGATAAAAGAGAGTTCTGCAAATTCTTTAGCACAACGGATTACATAGTTACATACTTATATACTTACTACTACTACACTATCAAATGTATCTTCCATTGCCATGGTTCTGGAAAATTTTCTCGAACTTCCTACTTTCTTGTGCATCTTCGCTCAAGAGTCCTATTGCTATACTACTATTCTGCACTATTTCATAGCCATGGATTAATATCTTATGTAGTGTAGTAGGCATGTTGAATCAAGGATATTCATCCACGAAGCGAGCAGCTGTCTCATGGCAGAATTCACGAAATTTTTCGATGTTTATTTTATGTCCAGAAGCTAATACAATCAATACCCTGAGGGTAACATTGCTTCTTTGCTTCCGTAATAATTTCGTAAGGAGGGTAAAGATTACAACCCATGTCCAGTGCAGACTTACGCAATGCGTTGTACTGAAATTTTGTAAGATTGTTTTCAATCACCAAGGACAAAGCTTTATCTGGTGTATAGGTGTCGTGTCGAGGTTCCTTTGTTTTTGTTTCAGTTCCCAAGGAAACGCTTTTCACTAGCTTGGCTTTAGCCACTTTTCCAGACTCACGGTACTTCATTTGGGTAGCAAACGCTAACTGCTCAAGAGTCAATGTTTTTCGTACATGTTCAGTTTTTTGTCTTTTAGTACGTTCGGCGCACCCTTCGAAATCTTTGACTGGTCGACCAGTCGAGCCACTACTCTTTCGCTTAGGATTTGGTACAGAAAAGGTCACGTAAAAAGCAAACCAATCAGGGTTGCTTTGATTACAACGTTCGAAGTTTATACCAGATTTTTCAAGCTTTTGTTTATATGTGTATATGATCTTACTCAAAAGACTCCTAGTGTCCTTTGATAGTTCTGGTAATTTTAATACATTCTTGACCTTGTTACACAAATCTTCCATTCTAGTGGTACTATTCTTGTACTTTGACTCACGATAATAGTTCACAAGAGTCAATCTGCTTAAGCATATTTCTTCATTTGAACACCCTGTAAATAATAAAAAAGTTACGTTATACGTGATTATCCTAGAGAAACATTAAAGTGTATGTGTTTTAAAAGCCGGTACACATGATTACAATTGCAGTTTCGGCAAATAAAAATGAAATACTTGAAACAATAAGTATTTTGTCTTAATAGATAATTTGATCAAACTAGCGACTTCTATTTATAAAATTACTAACTTTGTTTGAGCGTCGCATTCGGTCGCATCTGATTTAACTTTTACATAATAAACTGATAACCAATGAGTGCAATGAAAGTTATTTCAATGAATGAAATGACAAGAAATGCTACTTTTTATATAGTTGAAGTGTTTTTATAAATAAAATCAAGACAATTTCAATAAAATAGGTACAAAACAGTGACTGCACTTTAAATTGTATAGATACAAGATTAAATAATCAAAATGTATTACCTTCTGCAGCAGAATTCATAATGAAACACCAACAACCACACCAAGATAATGGAAATAAATGTAACGCAAAATCACCTTCTATCTGAGAAAAACACATTCGCCGTTTAACAAGTCAAACTTTGAACTGATCATGCGCCTGTTTGATAACTCAAAAAGGGCCGGGGCAAGCGCAGGTAGACGGCCTATTCCTTTGTTATGCCGACAACAACAATTAAAAACCGGTTTCATTAACTTCAATAATTTACATTAATGCCAGCTTTTACTAATTTCCCGCCTGTGTACGACGGCTAAACTACAGTCTCGGGTCTGTGCGGATGCTCTTTGGTGGCCGCAGGAGATTCTCCATGAATCTTCCACCACTAAGAGGCGCACAAGGGGCTGTACTGGGAGACCCAGAAAACACCAAGGATCCTAGCTCGAAGGATGTTGAAATCGAGATGGAAACTCAGCTCACAGATGAAGAGTCCAAAGCCCCGGAGGATCCAGGTGGATTGGACATTCTCGACGAGCTCACTGCAAGGCTAACTGTCAGTGGAGAGGAAAGGTCTAATGATGGGTTCGACTTCCTCCCCAACAAAATTTAAAATATCAAAGCAAACCTCCACCATAGTGAGACTGGGACTAGCCAGTTTTATAATTGATGGAGTACAAATCAGCCGGCCATTGCTCTTCTTCAAGAGCCTTGGATAAGGGACGGCAAAATACATGGACTATCTAACACTGCAGGTAAGTTACAAGCAATGGAGGACTCTCCAAGTTCCTGTATTTTACTCCCAAATAATCTGATGTCACATTCACTCACTGAGTTTGGTTGCAGAGACATGTGCACTACAAATAAGCGCCTCACACTTTGAAACAAGCAGGGATGTTGGGTTTGCCTCTGTATACATGCACGAAGAGGAAGAACCTCCGCCTGTTAAGCATTGCAAGCTCCCGGCTTACTGCGAAGCTAAAAAACTGGAGGTCAGTATTGGTGCTGACTCCAACGCTCATCACACTCTATGGGGTATGAAGAAAAACAATGACAGAGGAGTGACGGACAGTCCCCTGTGCAGAGCATGCATGGAGACTGAGGAGACAGCTGTGCATGTTCTCTTGCAGTGCGAGGAAACAGCTACCTATATGCGAATGCACTTCGGTGAAGCTGCTGGGAGTGAGCTGAAAACGCTTGTCGCAAACACATTTTTACAATTTCAGATTTAAAATTATATGACTCAAATGATAATAAACCGTGACAATGAAAAGAAGTGCACTCATTTTACAAATGATATATAACCTGCCGAAACGAGTAAGTATACTTAGCTATAGTTCGTTCATTACAAAGTCAATCGATTGTTTAAAGTAATCATAATATTATTATTTACATACCTTATAATAATCATTAAAATATCATTTTGTCTCAGCAACGTTTGTATGAACACGAAGCAAACTCTAAAAATGTGCCAACTGAACATTCTGACGTAAGTTTAAAAACCAACTTGTTAAAGTTTTATTATATATATGTATTGTTTAATTACTGTGTAGTCAACTTTTTTTAATATTAATATTTTTTCAGTGCAATGAATTTATCGAAGAAAAAGACAAGGACGAAGTTACATCATCTCATCACAGAGCACGTTCCAGAAGCAACAGCTCATCGTCATGATCATCTTCTTCGTCATCGTCGACATCTTCTTCTTCCACAAAAAATTCTGGTAAACGTATAAGTCAGAAACGTGTATCTTATAGACAATCACCAATAAATACATGCGAAAGCGATGCTCGGTCGGCGGTCGGTGCGTCGGTTTAATTGTAGCTATTCGATATCCCAATTAGAGGGCAAGGCCCAATTGTCTTGCTCTCTCAGGAAATTTGATAAGTGGGGGTCCGTTAAGGACTCCTTAAAAACAAAAAACATTCTACTGCTATCAAAAACGCTCAGGGTAGAATCGTGCTACTTACATACTCCGATACCTATGAAACTGCATACTCCTAATCAACCTAATTCGGCCGACAACAAACACATTGCACAACCGGATGATCCACGTCAGCACTTTTACCTTACCTTATCGTTTTATATTTGTTATAATAATTAAATTCTGTTCTAGATTCACTAGTGCAATTTATAAATAAGATTTTTAATAAATATTAATTTAGTAAATTGTTTTTTTTTTGCCCTGCTGCGCAGATCGTATTTTGCTTAACACGATTGATATCAGACATCCAGTTTTCGTGCACTACAGAGGTTGCGAAACCTGGTAGCTGCCATGACGGGTTTGGCACTGAATAGCTTTCTTCTGGGGCTAATAAACCCCAGCTTCTCCCATATTGTGAGATGTCGCAACCCTAAATCAACAAACGACGCGATCACGCGATTTTACAGGAGCAACTTTTCAATCTAACAAAATTAGACATTTTTATCACTCTATTTATTTATACTCATTTTATTTATTATTATTAACAACAAAAATTCCAATTGTGGAGGTAGACGGACATTAGTTGAAACGCCAGTCTTCCCGTAACCACGGCCTATGCAACTGGGTTGAACCGTCGGATGATATAAAGGCATATTTATATATTTATTAATTAATATAACATAATTGACCAAAAGCCCAAAATTATACCAAAAGTGCAATAGGCAAAGCAAGGGCATAGCACCAACGAGAGTTACAAAATACTACCTGTAGAGGCACACATTATGTATGTATATATGTGTGCGTAACGCTACATATGAAGATGACGTCGTATTGACCTAGATTGTATTTTAATGTAACTAGAAATAAGAGTCACTTCTGGAATGTAATGAACAATAAACGTAACGTATTAAAGCTAAATCATCCTATCTCTCATTTATGTTTGACATACAGTAACTAAATGCTACAAGCTAGAGTTAGGACGCCCACGTGCGAAGTGAAATGAGCTAAATGAGCGTATACAAAAATCAACAGAGAAAAGTTAAATCATGTTATTGCAGCAGGCAATATGTGTAAACAAGATATTTGTGACTTATGCAAGATAGACACCAATAATATTCCTAAACATATGTATTACCCAATACAAAATTGGACGTGTCACCAAGAGCAACGGAGTCCCAGAGACTTCTTACTGGCCAAGGGAGGCGAATCTCCTAAGAAACGAGGAAGCTGCGCCAAGGCCTCCGCATCAGCTCAAACTTCCATACACAAATAATGTTTATATTTTCCTTTTTTAAAAGATTTTATGTAAATATATTTCTTTGTCTGATGTGAACATACGAAGTGTAAATATGTGCTAAAAATACTTAGATTTTTATAAGGTATTCTATTTTTAATTAATATTTAGCGTAGCTTAAGTTTAATGTATAGTCATGTAAATGAATTGTGTACTGTAATTATTTGGGTGTTTGTATTTAGATGTCTCACTTTGGCCTTGGAAATAGGCAGACAAGCACTTGAACAGGAGGCTCGGATGAATGTTCTACTACAAACACTGAGGCCAGGGTGAACCTTCTCGCCTCCACGTCACAAACTGGGGCTCGAGCAAATCCTCTCCCCTCGACCAAACACAAGGGAGGTAGTAGAACCAACAGGATGGTGCCAACCAACCAAAGGGCTCTTCTATTATCACCCCCTCTAACAAAAGAGCTCGACTTGATGACACCTTATCACCAAGAAGAGAGCACAAAATTCCTTATCGGTCGGTCGGTGTCGGGGAACAAGGCTTCGGCAAGTCAAGGCAAGGTTCCGGAGATGTCATATGCCGGTGCAGCTCAACCGGAGCTTAACCTAGCCATTGCCTCCAAAAACGGCCAAATTTCAGAGAATGTGGCCAAAGAAATCAAACTACAACTACACAAGCTCATAGTAGAGCAAGCCCTCAAGTGGGAAAACTGTGCCAAGTTTGTGGGTAAACCTGTCCTTGCGGACGGAGCCCTAAAACTAAGGTGTCAAGACCAAGCTACTGCCATGTGGGTTCGTGAGAAGGTACACACCCTTGAGGTAGCACAGAAGGAAAATTTTGTTGTGAAACTGCAACGGGAGCTAACACCAAGAACCGTATGCGCACTTCTGATACCAGACGATAAGGAGGCAAAGGACTCTGCTAGCACTATAGCTCGAATCCCGCACTGTTCAAACCCTTGGGCTAGGGTTGCGGAATGGCAACATCTAACTTGCAAGTGGCAGAACATGAAACATTTCCTTATCTTCACAATACCTGAGGATCTCATACCAACGCTGATCGAGAAGAACCGACGCACACAGGCGGAAAATCAGTAAAGGCTGGCATAAACTTATTTTTGTTCGAACGTGTTTTATTTTTTATAGTAAATGTTTGGTCTAGAGTTACTAAGTACTACTATTGTGTAAAAATGTAATATACAATATAGAGGGTGTTAAAAAAATATGTTCCCAGCAGGTGTTTAAAAATTTTTTTCCAAACAATACAATATGTGCTGACATTGTAGAATACAGAAAAATCTGTATAAAAAGGGGTTCCTTTAGTACTTAACAGTGAATGTAGTGAAATAAAACTACGTAGATTTATGATCAGACTGTTATAGCGAAATAAAAAAATAATAAAAATATGAACAGTTTAATTTAATTAAATACTACGCTACATTTTATCTAATAAACTTAACTCTTGTTGGGAAAAAGACAAACCGGTCTTTGGTGTTAACATTCGAAGGCCACTTAAATAGGGATCTGAGGATACCAATAACCTATTGTAGTAGTAGTAAGTATATAAGTATGTAACTATGTAATCCGTTGTGTATAGCCTTTAATAAAAGAACAGTCAACAGTCAGATCTCGTTTGATTCATACGCACCTTGGGCCCAACCATATATGGCGACCCTTGCCAAATATAGACATGGCAACAACGACGGCGCGAAATTAAATAATGTTCAAGTAATAAGTAAACTAGTGAAAAATGTGGTGCCTAACATTTTTAGTAGTTCTCTCGATTGTGGCGTACGTTATCCTGTATTTGTGGTTTGTGCACATATTTTCGGACGTGGAGATATAACATGTGAATGGCTCTCGTATGCATCATCATCACGGCGCTGACAAATGATAATTGGAAATGGGGAGCACCAACACGAAACCCACTGAAGAAGTGATTATAGCCCAGAATGGCAATGGTAATTCAGCTGGAGTAGAGCAACTACAGGTACACCTGACCACCAATATTCTGCTCATCATTATCGTGATCATCAAGTGCATCGCGGCATGTGTCTTCGCGGCTAAGTACTACAAGAATTGCCACCAACAGATGATTCGACGGGAGATCAACAGCGGCTACATGGTCCGATACAGGCGAGAACAGGACGGTAACCCCGAAATACGCGGCGCTACATTGAAAGTTTAGGTTTTTAAGTGGTAATGGATTTTCTTTAAAAGTGTAAGTACTTTAAAATAACAATTATTTGAAGGTGTTATAAGTACATTTAAAACAGTGATTAAAAGTGCACGGAGCTCGGGTGAACATGATACGCGCTGACGAAAAAGGAAAGCGTATGCATTCCAGACATTATTAGTGTGGACAAAACATTTTTAGGGTTCTGTGGTTCAATGTTTATCAATATTTTATTCTTTATTTTACGAAATGATTTTATGTTCATGCGTATATTTTACGAGTACGTAGTTCGAGGTACGTGTTCAGGGATGTCTCAGTGGTTAATAGGTTTAAGACCGGCAGTGACCACCGCCTTGTGAGAGGCACCCTGAATTTCGACTTCGGGGCCGAGAGAAGCCGATTGAGACGGTCCGTTCTTCGCCCAACGATGCTCCAATCCGTGCACAGCTCTGAAGCGTTCCAGCTGGAACTGCGCAATCGCTTCGAGGCACTGAATACCACGGCAAGTGTTGACGAGAACCTCGATGATGTGGTGGGGGTACTTCGCGAGGTGGGTCAGAGATGCTTCAAGGGAGGGCGAGTCAGCCGAAAGTCTAAGCTCTCAAGCGAAACCCTGGAATTGATGCGGATTCGACGTGAATTGCCAGAGGGAGCTTCGTCAGATACCCAACGTCTCAATAAGACAATCCGGAAATCGGTGAGACGCGACCTCCGTAGCTACAATGCGCAACTCATTCAAGAGGCCATTGAGCAAAATCGGGGGTCGAAAGTCTTCAGCAAAAGAATGGGTACATCTGATCTGACGAAGCTGAAAACCTCAGAGGGCAGAACCGTCACTTCAATTCCGGGGATTCTTAAAGAGGTTGAGGGCTTTTACGGCCAGCTATACGCCTCGCATGCCCCGAAGCCTCCACCCAATGCGTAGGACCCAAGGGCCACATTGGCGCGCCACTACACTGATGATCTCCCGCTCGTGGACGAAGACGAAATTGGGAGCGCTCTCAAACAACTTCGTAATGGGAAGGCTCCCGGCGAAGACGGAATAACCTCTGAGCTTCTAAAGGCGGGAGGAGCTCCAGTCCTGCAGAAGCTCAAGCACCTATTTAATTCCGTCATAGCTAATGGGACTACCCCGACGGCGTGGAGTGAGAGCGTGGTGGCCTTGTTTTTCAAAAAGGGAGACAAGACCCTATTGAAGAATTATAGGCCTATCGCGCTCTTAAGCCACGTCTACAAGTTGTTCTCGAGAGTGCTCACAAATCGTCTGGCCTCAAGATTTGACGCCTTCCAGCCGCCGGAGCAGGCCGGATTTCGAAAAGGTTTTAGTACCGTGGACCACATCCACACAGTGCGGCAGGTTATACAGAAGTCTCATGAGTATAACCAGCCGCTGTGTCTTGCCTTTGTGGACTACGAGAAGGCCTTCGACTCCATCGAGATCTGGGCTGTTCTGGAATCCTTGCAGCGATGCCAGGTCGATTGGCGTTATGTGCAGGTGTTGAGGAGCCTATACAGCGTGGCATCGATATCTGTTTAAGTCCAAAACCAAAAGACAAGTCCTATACAGTTGCTCAGAGGAGTGAGACAGGGGGATGTCATATCCCCGAAACTGTTCACGAACGCACTGGAGGACGTCTTCAAAACTTTGGATTGGACTGGGATGGGTATCAATGTCAATGGCAGATACCTCACACACCTCCGCTTCGCTGACGACATTGTCGTAATGGCGGAGTCGCTGCAGGATTTGCAGGGAATGCTGCACAGTCTTAACGCTGCCTCACGGTCGGTCGGTCTCCGGATGAACTTGGACAAGACGAAAGTCATGTTCCACGAACTCGTTGTCCCGGGGCCGATCACGATCAGTGGAGAGGCGCTCGAAGTGGTCCAGGAATATGTCTACCTGGGCCAGGTTCTGCAAATGGGTAGGGACAGCTTCGAGCGTGAGATTTCCAGAAGAGTGCAGCTGGGCTGGGCAGCATTCGGGAAGTTGCGTCATATCTTCTCGTCGTCACTACCGCAGTGTCTTAAGACCAGGGTTTTTAATCAGTGCGTCCTACCTGTAATGACATACGGTGCCGAGACGTGGAACATGACGGTCGGGCTGGCTCACCGATTACATGTCGCTCAGCGAGCAATGGAACGTTCGATGCTGGGTATCTCATTAAGGGACAGAGTCCGGAACGAGATTATCCGGCAGAGAACCAATGTCGTAGACATTGTCTATCGATGTTGCAAGCTGAAGTGGCAGTGGGCCGGTCACGTCTGTCGCAGAACCGACGACCGTTGGAGCAAAGCGGTTTTCGAATGGCGACCGCGTCTCGGTAAACGTAGTGTAGGACGCCCCCCTGCCAGGTGGACTGATGACCTGAAAAAGGTCGCTGGTAGTGGTTGGCTGAGGGCCACGAGTGATCGTGTTTTGTGGCGTTACCTTGGGGAGGCCTACGTCCAGCAGTGGACTGTCATAGGCTGATTGATTGATTGTATATTTTATATCAACTTATTTTTTTTTACATATTATCTTTGTGTGTGAGGTATAGAGTAAACGTCCGTTTTCAGGTTTTAAATATTACTAATGGAATTTGTCGATGTAATATTAGGAAAAATAAGATATCTTTATGACAACTTAGTTAAATTAAATCAAGGTAAAAGAACTGCTGTGGTACTAAACGAGAAGTTAAAGGATGCGAATGAACTTTATAATAAATATAATAAATTATTTAGTTATTAAATAATATAATAATAATAATAATATAATAATATTTAGTTATTAAATATTAAATAATATTTAGTTGAAACACTTACTGTTAAAATAGAGAAATTTGATTTAAAAACGGCTATTATGCTGTTACCGGAGATGAATGGAGACGAAAATATAACTAAAAAGCTAATTAATTCACTCGAAATGTATAGTGGAATGATTGACAAAACGACGGAACCCATGCTTATCAAATTTGTTCTCACTTCTAGGCTGTCAGAAAGCGCTAAAATGAGGCTTTCCGAAAACTATTCTTCCTGTGTAGAATTAATTCGTGACATGAAAACCCATCTTTTGACACAGAGGTCCAGTAACGCTATCCAACTGGAACTTATGAAAATTCGACAAAATGCCTATACATTAGAGGAATATGGTAAGAAGATAGAAAGAAAAATGAAAATGTAGAAGACCCGATTCTTAGAAACCCTTCGAATTCGAACGATAGGCCTGATCACCCTAGAATTGTAGAGTTGCTAAGAAAACCGAATGATAGTATTGAGTTGTTACTTACAGAAGAAGTATGAACAGATCCTTATTTTCGACATAAAGTGTGTTAACAAGAACTAACAATGAATCCCTCAACCTCAAGAAAAACTCCCGAGCCCGCAAGTACCAAGAGAAAGAATGAAGACCTTCTAGTAGATCCGGACACATTAAAACCAATAGAAGATGCAAAGAAACCAAAGGTAGATCTAAACCCAAGTAAGAAATACCACTGTCTGAAAGCAATAGTTACTATGCATGAAAAATTGATAGAAAAAGTCTTTGGAGGCAATAGGTATAGAGATGGGACAGAGATGGATGTAGATGTGGCCCCTGTGGATGTCAGGAAGGAGGTCGCTTTCAATATAACGGTGGGTAACCATATCACTAGTATTATTTTCACCGCACACAATGTTGCAAGACAACAAGTTAAGAACAGAGAGACAAATATGATAAAGAAGACTGAAAAGACCTCCTTCAAAATACATTACAACGGGGCGGACTATCCCATTTCGAATGAGGAAGTATCCAATTTATGGATGACATGTACCAAGGAAAACAATCTGGAGTACAAAGACTTTTCTATGGAGGACGAGGCGAACTGGTATGGGACGATGGGACCATACTTGGATATGTTTTCAGCATATGCCCTCCGCGTCAACGAACTCAGACTTGGGCACAATAACATGCCAATAACCAAAGTTGACGGAATACATAAGAGCTTTCCTGTCGCCAAGTATGGTCTCTCAGGTGCGCATCACGTCCTCCTTGAGGGCACCTCGTTTCCACCAGAGAGAAGGTCCTCCATCGTGCAGAGTCTGGGTCCTATGACCGCATGGATTTGCATGCTCAGGAGTGAAGGAATATATAGGAAAAAATACTCAACCGCGGTGAAGAGAGCTATGTCGCATCTACCTTGTATAGACGATTTGATTGAAATAACCAAAAACACGAAGCAAGCTTCGGAGATAGCGACAATAACCAGGATGTTTTTCCCGCTGACCATCTTTACTGCTGTGTGGAACGCCCATGAAGATAAAAGAGAGTTCTGCAAATTCTTTAGCACAACGGATTACATAGTTACATACTTATATACTTACTACTACTACACTATCAAATGTATCTTCTATTGCCATGGTTCTGGAAAATTTTCTCGAACTTCCTACTTTCTTGTGCATCTTCGCTCAAGAGTCCTATTGCTATACTACTATTCTGCACTATTTCATAGCCATGGATTAATATCTTATGTAGTGTAGTAGGCATGTTGAATCAAGGATATTCATCCACGAAGCGAGCAGCTGTCTCATGGCAGAATTCACGAAATTTTTCGATGTTTATTTTATGTCCAGAAGCTAATACAATCAATACCCTGAGGGTAACATTGCTTCTTTGCTTCCGTAATAATTTCGTAAGGAGGGTAAAGATTACAACCCATGTCCAGTGCAGACTTACGCAATGCGTTGTACTGAAATTTTGTAAGATTGTTTTCAATCACCAAGGACAAAGTTTTATCTGGTGTGTAGGTGTCGTGTCGAGGTTCCTTTGTTTTTGTTTCAGTTCCCAAGGAAACGCTTTTCACTAGCTTGGCTTTAGCCACTTTTCCAGACTCACGGTACTTCATTTGGGTAGCAAACGCTAACTGCTCAAGAGTCAATGTTTTTCGTACATGTTCAGTTTTTTGTCTTTTAGTACGTTCGGCGCACCCTTCGAAATCTTTGACTGGTCGACCAGTCGAGCCACTACTCTTTCGCTTAGGATTTGGTACAGAAAAGGTCACGTAAAAAGCAAACCAATCAGGGTTGCTTTGATTACAACGTTCGAAGTTTATACCAGATTTTTCAAGCTTTTGTTTATATGTGTATATGATCTTACTCAAAAGACTCCTAGTGTCCTTTGATAGTTCTGGTAATTTTAATACATTCTTGACCTTTTTACACAAATCTTCCATTCTAGTGGTACTATTCTTGTACTTTGACTCACGATAATAGTTCACAAGAGTCAATCTGCTTAAGCATATTTCTTCATTTGAACACCCTGTAAATAATAAAAAAGTTACGTTATACGTGATTATCCTAGAGAAACATTAAAGTGTATGTGTTTTAAAAGCCGGTACACATGATTACAATTGCAGTTTCGGCAAATAAAAATGAAATACTTGAAACAATAAGTATTTTGTCTTAATAGATAATTTGATCAAACTAGCGACTTCTATTTATAAAATTACTAACTTTGAGCGTCGCATTCGGTCGCATCTGATTTAACTTCATAATAAACTGATAACCAATGAGTGCAATGAAAGTTATTTCAATGAATGAAATGACAAGAAATGCTACTTTTTATATAGTTGAAGTGTTTTTATAAATAAAATCAAGACAATTTCAATAAAATAGGTACAAAACAGTGACTGCACTTTAAATTGTATAGATACAAGATTAAATAATCAAAATGTATTACCTTCTGCAGCAGAATCCATAATGAAACACCAACAACCACACCAAGATAATGGAAATAATCTATCTAATCTAATATATCTGAGAAAAACACATTCGCCGTTTAACAAGTCAAACTTTGAACTGATCATGCGCCTGTTTGATAACTCAAAAAGGGCCGGGGCAAGCGCAGGTAGACGGCCTATTCCTTTGTTATGCCGACAACAACAATTAAAAACCGGTTTCATTAACTTCAATAATTTACATTAATGCCAGCTTTTACTAATTTCCCGCCTGTGTACGACGGCTAAACTACAGTCTCGGGTCTGTGCGGATGCTCTTTGGTGGCCGCAGGAGATTCTCCATGAATCTTCCACCACTAAGAGGCGCACAAGGGGCTGTACTGGGAGACCCAGAAAACACCAAGGATCCTAGCTCGAAGGATGTTGAAATCGATATGGAAACTGAGCTCACAGATGAAGAGTCCAAAGCCCCGGAGGATCCAGGTGGATTGGACATTCTCGACGAGCTCACTGCAGGGCTAACTGTCAGTGGAGAGGATAGATATAGTCTATTCGCGTTAAGTAAATAGTGACGTCATGATATATAGACGTTAAACTGACCAATGACACGTTAGTAAATGAGAAAACAATTCACATCGACCAATTGCAGACGACAGTTGTCACGTCTCATTGGTCAAATCGTTGGGACATTATGACATCACTATTTTCTTAATGCGAATGTACTATAGATAGTTCGACTTCCGCTCCAACACAAATTAGAACTATCCAAGCAAACCTCCACCATGGTGAGGTTGGGACTAGCCAGTTTTATAACTGGTGGAGTACAAATCAGCCGGCCATTGCTTTCTTCAAGAGCCTTGGATAAGAGACGGCAAAATAAACGGACTATCTAACACTGCAGGTAAGTTACAAGCAATGGAGGACTCTTCAAGATCCTGTATTTTACTCCCAAATAATCTGATATCACATTCACTCACAGAGTTTGGTTGCAGAGACATGTGTGCTGTACAAATAAGCGGACCACACTTTGGAACAAGCAGGGACGTTGTGGTTGCCTCTGTATACATGCACGTAGAGGAAGAATCTCCGCCTGTTAACCTTTGCAAGCTCCTGGCTTACTGCGAAGCTAAAAAACTGGAGGTCATCATTGGTGCTGACTCCAACGCTCATCACACTCTATGAGGTATGAAGAAAAACAATAACAGAGGAGTGACGGAAAGTCCCCTGTGCAGAGCATGTGTAGCGATCAAACAAACATAAGAAATTAAGTAGTTACTAAGTCGTCGCCCGTATCAACACCAATTGACGGTTGTTGTTAGAAAAAATAATGACAGCGTAAAAAATCTAAATTGTACTGAACTACTGATGGATGGTAATAAGTAAAGAACTGGTGAAATAGTGCTTGTGTTTTATTTGGGAATCTTCCCAATACACACAACTACACATGCATGGAGACTGAGAAGACAGCTGTGCATGTTCTCTTGCAGTGCGAGGAAACAGCTACCTATATGCGAATGCACTTCGGTGAAGCTGCTGGGAGTGAGCTGAAAACGCTTGTCGCAAACACCAAAGGCCTTCTGGGATACTTTGGGGAGCTGGGGTGGTTTGAGTGACCTTCGTCTCAATACGCAAAATAGGCGCTAGTCGTCGAGTTGCGGACACTAAACCGGCTTCTATCTATCTATCTATGTCTCACTTTTCGGACAGCGTTCAGAGGTTGTAGAGCGATGCCACTTTTGTAGTCAACCGCGTTATTTCAAGGGCCAAGGGGGGTTAAGCATACACGTAGGTCGTGTTCATAAGAACTGGGTCCTTACTCCACTAATGCATTGTAGGCACAATATTACTCCAGTATCGATACAGTAATACTTCAGTGCCGTAATTTGACACTTTTGGCACTCCGCTAACAAATTTAGGCCACTGAAGCGCTTCATTATCGATACAGTAATACTTCAGTGATCGGAATTTGACACTCCTGGAGCTCTTAGGTGCACATAATCGACATACAGAATGCACAACTTTTAAACTAAACCCATTTTCGAAAGTTCGGCCGAAATATAGGGACATCAACGACACAAATCAATCTGACTTTTTTTTTTAGTGATAAGCGCACTGTATCTTTCAATTCTTACTCGAATAAGTTTTCTAAATCTTTTAATGACTTGTCCATAATCTACTAACAGCCGGTTTCTCGTACGCCAACCAAATCTGACCAGAGATTAACTAATAATTAAGAAGAGAATGATTACTCTCGGTTTGCTGGAAACAAAATCAATGGCTTGTCAAATCAATGCAAGCTGACAACTTGTCAAAGTCTGATCAAAATCATTTTTGTATCGAAATTGGGTTTCTCAAAACTATATCAAACTGTCAACCATTTGTTGACAAACCGTTGACTAGCCAAAAATAATCATATATTTTCGGCTTGTTATTCCTCGTTGTATTCGGATTTTGAGTAGTTTATTGCAAAATAACTCCCAAGTTCAGTAAAATGTCAGACCTGAGCTCGTCGGATGTTACCATCTCGTCATTCAGTGAAGAGGAAGTGGTGCCGATTCCGCGGTTAAGGAGATTTCGCCCAAGGATGAATTCCATGGATTCTTTGGACAAATTCTTTGCTCGGTTCAGAGTGACAAAGGAAGTGATGAACAATCTGACTGAGCTCCTGGGTCATATACTAATACCAACTACGCATAGAAACCGGTCCATAAGTGCTGTGGAACATGTAATGTTGACAGTGCAGTTTTATGCATCAGAAGTATTCCAAATAACTGTTGCTGACAACATTAGTCACACAACACAACAAATCCACGGCCTGCAGAGTTTTTTTTTAAAGTCTCAAAAGAGATAGCCAAACTAAGGCCACAATTCATAAAAATGCCGACAACAGCAGAACGAACTATGAACAGATCCTTTATTTCACAATTGATTTAATTGCTAAACAAAAAAATGACTGAAGGTAACAAGCTTATACTTTTAAAGGCTGCAGATGCTATTTTGAGACTCAATCAAAAGAGTTTGGATATAATCAAAGAAAGGAAGATGTATCATGCCAAACTAATAGAAAGGAGTTCTAGGTGTACCAAAGATCCTAATCCGTTAGCAACCACAATGATTCTCTTGAATCAAAAGTACCCTATTTGCATATCATCACCTGAGTCTAAGAAATATGGAGTGCCTAGCGCAATGATTGCAAAGGGTCCAGCAGATAGATCGATCACTGATGCCCATATGCACGGGAAGGTTCTGGCTAGGCTAGAAGTGCTCAATTGGTGGATAGAAAATAGCCCAGAGCCACATGAGAAGTTACGTAGGTTAGCAGATATCTTGTTTTCTGGGCTTGATGAACAGGTGAAGCAATATTATAAAGCTGATTGGAGCAAAGCTAGGATAAAATGGGGTCCTCCAATGCTACAACGCAGCCTTGTAAGAACTAATAAGCCGCTTGTAGATATTCCTACTTATTTACGAACTGAGGCAATCAAAGAGATATTCTTTCCAGATTACTCTATCCCCAATCCTTCCTTACCAAGTGGAACAATTAAAGAGCTACGGGAGAAAATGGATCTTCGGTTAGAAGATAATTTGCCTTTGACTAAACAAGTTCGTATAATATTGAATTGTCTGGATCCGAGGGAACGCTATCTTCCTATTCTTTCTTCGAGTAGTGAAAGCACTATACAAATGAAGCATGCTATTGTCCATAATAATCTAGTAGTAGTAGATTATATGCTTGAAGATGCAAAGGAAGACCGTAGGTGGGTAGAGCCCTTTAAGAATTTATTATCATGCATCATCTTAGAGGGAAAAACTGCAGGAAT
The DNA here is from genome assembly GCA_030578115.1 of Leucoptera coffeella. Taxonomy (NCBI): domain Eukaryota; kingdom Metazoa; phylum Arthropoda; class Insecta; order Lepidoptera; family Lyonetiidae; genus Leucoptera; species Leucoptera coffeella. The sequence continues at coordinate 72,580 of JAMBLF010001296.1, forward strand.
ACCAGGGCCCTTACTCCACTAATTAACTTTGACAACCACTCAACTGCGAGGCTATAGCGATAAATCTGCATCTCGGCCGTAAAAGTGGTACTCTGCTAATATTTTGACAGCCAGAATAGCGCCATAATAGCGAGCCAATGGCACTTCAGTGACCACACACAAAGTACAGAAATTATTGTCTATGGATTACAACAATTTAAAAAACTGTTTGCACTGCTATGCAGTAATGTCAATTAATGCATATTGATTTAGCAGTTAAAAGTTTTAAGTTTATAACGTAAACGTAACTAAAAACGTAACTGAAAAAAAATTTTATGTTTTTAATTGAAACTAAAACTACTAACTGAGTGTGTGAGTGTACACTAGATATTGACCATAGACAAAAATAGCTGTCAAAACAATAGTAGAGTACCAAAATGAAGGCTATTGAACTAATATTGAGGCACGTTTGATTAGTTGTATTTCGATAGCGCTTCAGTGGCCAAAATTTGTTAGTGGAGTGCGAAAAGTGTCAAATTACGGCCATTGAACTGCCACAATGTCGACACTGAAGTAATATTGTGGCCAATATGAATTAGTGGAGTAAGGGCCCAGTAGAAGAACTGAAAGAAATTTGTCTCTCATCACATATTTCTTCAATTTCATTTAACACCATGATTGATTCTGTTAACCCTTCTGAAGCAATAGAGTTCCTATGGGGAAGAGCTTTATTCGAAAAAGCAACAACATTGGAGCATAAGAGAGGTGCGATGACGTTATGTCCTGACCCGAGGGAGGGGAGGGAGGTTGTGATCTTTAATAAAAAGAGTGTTTCTCGAGCCATCCGAATGGGCAACCAAGTTGTGAATTTTAAATACGGAGACATGAGAGGAAAATACGTGCATAACGGTCAAACTCTCATTGAAATTGTGAGTACATTCTCAACGGTACGAGATATGCTATCATTACTCAAAGAAATCGCTAAACAGATTAGTTACCGATACCAGGACACTACTGATATTAAAGACATAAATAACGATCGAGCAATTGAAAGGTTCGTCGACAGAGCTCCTTATAAATTCTTGAATTGCACCATTACTGAGTTTTCAAACATTGGTGACCTAAATAGTGGTGAGAACTGTGGCAAATTTCGTCATCAACCTAATTCGGAATACGTCACCACGGGCTGTTACCAGCTTCTCCTTGACTCCAATCTAAACAGTCAACTTCCTGGAACTTCCCTCAAAATAACCGTAAACATAAATAGGAATAAGATAAAACCTTTTTCCGACGATGTTGTGTGCAAAACGCATAGGATGATAAGACATTTTAATATCAAAGAAACGATCAAGGAAATGTTTTACTTCTTTTTGCAAAATATCAATACTCTTATTGATAAGATATCAAATAAGGACTTTATTTGGAAAAACTTCTACATTAATAAATTTCTTGGAGCTTCATCTAGGTCAATGTCCTTGATGGCTAGAACGTTGATAGGAAGGTTAATGGACTCAGGAAATACTAATTACCATTTTATTTGTTTTCTCTATTGTTTTACCAATAGCGACCCAAGAAACGCTTCAGAAGGGCCTCTTTCCTATTGCTTGCCGGACGGGACTGTTATAGACATGGGTGCTGAAAAGGGTATATTTTATTACAGTGAAGAGCATAGTAGTTATATGCTCTACGGCATGAAAGTTGCCAAAACACTCCGCAAAATATCTAAAGAGGAACTCTTGAATGTGTTCTATCTGCGGGCACGGGGACAGGTGAGTATCAAACACGGAAGCTAGTAACACACTGCTTTATTGCAACGACAATCGCGGGGTGGGGCGCAGCCACACTTAACCTATGATATAGCTACCTATAATACACAACATCCCTCCACCATAATCTACGAATATAATTAAAAATATGATTTATAATCAATACGTGGCCGGTCACGTCTTGATCGCATGGGAGCTGGTGGTTCCGTCGGTGGGGTTGCGAATTGTGAACTGTCGTCCTCGCGAGACCCGGAAGGGTTGTTGGCTCCGGCCTCACACATGTCAGCGAGTGTACCATCCGTGCGAGGCGGCGGAGGACTGTGTAGGCCGCATTGTTCTAACGAGCTGGCTTGCGCGGGATCGTCATCTTGTACGACACTGCTACTAATCGGGGGTTCTTGTAATACACCTGGTATTTCTACATCCCAGTGGTAATCGCTTGTATTGGGGTAATGTTCGGTACGCTCACTCAGCGATCTCATCTGATCTATATGTTTAGTTACTTCAGTTTGTAACTCCGGCATAAATATTACGTACACTACGGAACCAATCTTCTTTTTTACTACTCCTCTCACCCATGTAAACTTGTTCTTATTTAAAAACTTCTTTACCCATACCTTTTGATTAATTACGAAATCTGGACGCGCCTTTCCACCGTATTGTCTAACCTGTAAAGACTGTTTACGCAACACATGTTGAGATAAGTCTGGACAATGAGACGTGACGTCATCGCTAATTAATAAATCTAATCTCGAGCGTAACGGTTTACCGTACACTAATTCAGCCGGTGACTTGCCTGTGGTACTGTTTTGCGAGTTCCTATAATCGAATAAATATTTAGCTAATTTAATCTTAATGTCCTTTTTATTTTTATTCTCTAATAATATAGATTTTAGTCCTTTTTTAACGATTTTAACATAACTCTCGGCTTGACCGTTGCTGGATGGATGATAAGTTGGTGTAAGAACATGGTTGATTCCATTAAGCAAGCAAAATTTTCTGAATTCGTCTGACGTAAACGAAGTACCGTTATCACTCACCAAGGTATGCGGTAAACCGACCCGTGAAAAAAACTCGCTTAATTTCTCGATAAGGGGTCTAGTTCCGTATGAACCTGGCATAATAAAACATTCCACCCATTTAGAGTACGCGTCTACAACTACTAGGTACATTTGCGTATCAACTGGTCCTAGGAAATCAATGTGAATTCTATAAAATGGTGCCGGCGGCTGCGGCCAGGGGGCTAGAGGCGCGTGTGGGGGGGCGGGTCGCAGCTGCGCGCACGTCACGCACTCCGCTGCTAATCGCTCCAGAGTAGCGTCAACGCCTGGAAACCAGAATCTTTTCCTACATTCGGCTTTCATTTTGACAATCCCAAAATGTGAACTGTGTAACTCTTGACATAGTTTTAGTTTTAATGACTCTGGTAATATGACTTTATGACCTCGCATTAGTACCCCATTTTCATATGCGATTTCATTTCGACAAATGTGGTATGGCTTTAATTGAACGTCCGTAATTTTTCGAGGCCATCCTGACATTACATAATGTTTAACTTTTGTTAAAATCGCATCCTTTTCGACTTCCCGTCGTAAGTCTGTTAAAGTAACCGGTAAACTACCTTCTGTTATGAAGTTCACGTAAGCGGCGCGCTCGGGTTCACTAGCTATTTCTTTCTCGCTCTTATCACTACGCATTGATAACGGACTTCTCGATAAAAAATCCGCGCTATTATGGTTACTGCGTACATACTGTATGACGTAATTATAGGCACTTAAAAACATCGCATACCTTTGTAATCTGTTCGCAGATACCTCAGGAATACCCTTGTGTGGCCCGAAAATAGATATTAAAGGTTTGTGATCTGTTTTCAACACAAAAGGTATTGAACGTCCATACAAATATTGATGATAACGCTTTACACCGAATATTATTGCAGTTGCCTCCTTTTGTATCTGCGAATAGTTTTTTTCTGCAGCTGTTAATGTCCTAGACGCGTATGAGACGGGCCGCTCGATACCTTCACTATCTTGTTGCGACAACACGGCGCCTAACCCGCTCGGTGACGCATCTACCGTTAATATAATCTTTTGTTTTGGATCGAAGTGCGCTAATGTATTATCCGATGACAGTATTTTTTTTACGTGTTCAAAAGCTGCATCGTGCTCTGAAGACCAAACCCAAGTGCTTTTTTTTTGTAAAAGATTATACAGCGGACTTAGTATGCTTGAAGCGTTAGGTACAAAATTACGGTAATAATTCGTTAGCCCTAGAAATGATTGCAATTGCGCAACGTTCATTGGTTTTGTTGCCTTCATAATAGCTTCTACTTTATCTGGCGATTTTCTTATTCCGTTTTTGTCAATTTTGTAACCTAAATAGCTTATCTCATTTTTGAGGAATTCGCATTTTTTCCTCTGTACAGTCAACCCAACTTCTTCTAAGCGTTTCAAAACTAAGTTTAATCTGCTTATGTGTTGCTCCTTGCTAGATCCTGTCACTAAAATGTCGTCTATTAGAACTATTACACCCTCTAGGCCTTTGAGTATTCCTTCGATAGTACGCTGAAAAATAGCTGGAGCACTTGCAAGTCCAAACACTAATCTTTTAAATTTAAAAAGCCCGCGGTGAGTGTTAATGCAGGTATACTTCTGACTCTCTTCGGAAAGCAATAGTTGGTTATATGCCCTAGACAAATCTACCTTTGAATATTGTTCACCCCCACAAAGCTTCGCAAATAAATCCTCAACTGTCGGAAGTGGATATTTGTCTACAATTAATTGCTTATTAATTGTAACTGAGTAATCAGCGCATATACGGACTTCACCATCTTTTCTTAAAGCTGGTACAATAGGAGAAGCATAATCGGCATACTCGACTGGTTCTATAATGTCTAGGCTCAATAAACGATTTAATTCGTTGTCAACTTTATCCTTAAGTGCAAACGCGACTGGCCGTGCTTTAAAGTATAATGGTTTATGGTCCTCTTTTAAGTGTAACGATACAACACCTTTATTAAAACATCCTAAGCTATCGGAAAATAGATTTGGATATTTCTGCAATAATTCATCAACAAAGGTGTCGTTCTGACAATCAATGTGATTTACAATCGGCGCAATTTCTAAATTAAATATTCTAATGAAATCACGGCCTAACAGCGGCGGTCCGCCCCCGCGCACTACATACACATCTAATACGCGTGAAATCCCGCCATAATAAACGTCAAGACCGACATAACCTAAGGTTTTCATTGTTTCTCCCGAATAATTTATAAGAACCTTCTTAGTGGGTGATAACGACACTTTCTGAAAATTATCGAGATATGTTTTTTCAGAAATTACACTTACGGCCGCACCACTATCTATTTGGAACTCTAAAATCAATCCACAGACCTTCACATTTTCCGTCATCGGTTTGCCGTTAACACATCGTATATTATAAATAAGCTTACCGTCATCATCGTCTCCATTATCCAGACCACCCTCAACAAAATTTATCCTATCTTTTTGTTGACACATTTTACGCAAATGACCTTTGGACCCGCACTTTTTGCACTTATAATTCTTAAACCTACACTTGTCGGAATTATGATTAGAATATCCACACACACTGCACTTGTCCTTCTTCGTAATACTGAACACAACATCCTGATTAGAGATTGTGGTGGAGGAGGTCGCCGGTGGGCAGGCGGCCGCCTGCCGCGCGCACCGCACGCTCTCCGCGATGTCCACCGCCCTCGCCAATGTCATGTCCCGCTGCTCCTGACTGTACAGCTTATCACGCTCTGGCCCCGCCGATAAACCCATGAGGAACTTATCGACCAATGCTTCTTCTAGGTTCTTAAATTCGCAGTGTGCTGCTAATCCCCTGACACGTGCAGCCCATTGAGTGTGTGATTCGCCTGGCTGTTGCATAGCCGAAAAAAAACGATGTTTCTCCGAAAACCCGACACGTTTTGGTGTGAAGTGATTGTCTAGAAGTATCAAAATATCGCAAAAACTTGTTTCTTCTAACTTCTTCGGTAGCGCCAGGTTGCTAGCCAGTTTGTATGTTTGTTCGCTAAAAGCACTTAGCAATATCGCCCGTCGTTTTATTTGTGCCTTATCATTTTCGTTGGTTATATCATTAGCAATAAACCATTGATTTAATCTAGATTTATAGCTGCACCATTCTTGCGACTGATGGTCAAAAGTTGACAGTAAACCGAACGTAATGTTAGCAGACATTTTAATGTATTAATTATAATAAATTTCGTCGCCACGTGTTCTATCTGCGGGCACGGGGACAGGTGAGTATCAAACACGGAAGCTAGTAACACACTGCTTTATTGCAACGACAATCGCGGGGTGGGGCGCAGCCACACTTAACCTATGATATAGCTACCTATAATACACAACAGAGAACATCAGTTCGAAATGCATTTTTTGCAATTGCTGGCTTTCCAAATACCATCGGAGCGACTGCGAGCGACGGAGACTGCACACAAATTAAAATACAGTCGCCTGGAGGCCCCACAGATGAAATGTTTAGAAATAGGAAGGGGTACTTCTCCTTAAACACCCAGGCAGTGTGTGATGCATCTCTGCGCATAAGAGATATTGTCTGCAGGTGGCCTGGTTCAGTACATGACACCACCATCTTCAAATGATTGTCCTTTGCGTGCTGACTTTGAAGCAGGTTAATATAATTTTATTTAACATTGTGACTTCCTTCAATGTGTCTTCATAATGAATATGTACCTAGACTTGTTAGATTTTCATGTAACCAGTGTCTTTTTGCAGGTGTGTATGGAAATGACGTGTTAGTTGGTGATAGTGGTTATCCTTGCAGACGATATCTATTAACACCATTTCTGCAGCCAGACACACCTAGCCAGGAAGCTTTCAATAAGGACCAGATTGCTACACGTAATCCTGTCGAACGCTGTTTTGTTGTGTTGAAGCGAAGGTTTCCTTGTTTGGCAATGGGTTTGTGTGTTAAATTAGAAAATGCAATGAATATTGTAGTAGCGTGTGCAGTTTTACACAATATTGCCTTGGAAAACAACAACATGCTAGAGTCAGATCTAGATGCCCCAGACCTAGATGCAACTGTTGATGAAAATCAATTTAATGATGTTCAAGATGGTCATCATTTTGCAGTCCGCAATGCCTTACTTTTGACCCACTTCCACCAGTAATTTATTACTGCTGAATTGAAAAGGTAAGAATTTTTTTATTCATGATTATTTTCATAGGCTGCCTTACCTTCTAAATTTATATAAATGAAATTACTTGTTTTCTTTTAACTAAAAATATAATACACATTTGCCTTTTTGACATATTTCTTTGGCTCTTGTAAAACTTAAACTACAACTAATATAATGTTGGTTTCCAGCATATGGTAGCTTTTAATGTAGCTAAAAACCAGCAACATGGGAAGTTGTATGTGTTGTTCAGTACAAAGTCTAAGCACACTTGTACTGAACTTACCTGCCTAGCCGGTTTCCAGTGACATCAAAAGTGCGCTTACTTACTTAAGATGAAATTACTAATCCAAATTATAAACTATTATGAAACAATATTTACAATCATACGTATTCATTTTTATCCTAATTTTAATTATTTTAATCTATACTATTCCTTCTGTAAACGGGACAGTTCAATTTGTTTTATTTTGAGCTCCATTGCTACTAGTCTTTCTTTTTTGTAAGCTGTCCTCATCCTAATTAAAGCTTCTTTTTTATTAATAGCAGCAGTTTCTAGTTTTTTTAAGTAGACGTTTTTCAATCAATCAATCACAACCCAAATCAAACTACAATCACGTAACAAGGCGTTCAAAATGCTTCGAGAAACACGTGATTTGTCAACAATCTGTTGACAACTGACAAATTGTCAGCCAACAAATGATTTGATTGGCGTACGAGAAACCGGCTGTAAATCTTTTAACACTGAATCTTTATCGACAAGTCCTAATTTTTTAAGTTCTAACCGACAGGGTAACCGGCCCCAAACCGACGGAACACATTCAACTGAATCTTTTATCGATAAGTACATTTCTAATTCTCGTAGTCCTAACCGACAGAGTCCGGTGTTACGCGCTTATTGTGTTAATAAAATGAATCCCACCGAAGCTACCCAACCAATGAACCTCACCCCAATGGAATCTCAAAACCCACCAAGTTGTTGAAATATTTGGCTCCTAGGCTTAGTTCTGAGACTTCATATACATTTTGTCTATTAGCTTATGGTAGGTTACCATGGTTACGTGCTTATTATTTTTTCTCTTATAAAAATGTTCTACAGTTAAGTTCTTGAATATATTTTCCTTTTACACAAATTCTGTTTCAATAGCTTCAGTACGATCACATTCCAATACAAGGAAGCCCCAAAGTTATGCTAATGTAGCAACAAACGGACAGTTTCCCAAAAAAGACCGAGCCATTGTAATCGATTCCATCGAAGGAATAACGCTCAACGAATATTTGCAAGCCCTCGCGATAGTCACTCCGCCAACAACAATTCGGTTCATGTCTCGGATTTCAAACGAGCGAGTTAAGATTGGACCACAACCCATTTACCCCTTCCTCAGCAAATAGCAATAGATATCAATTGACGTCAGTACATTTTAGTGAATAAGCATATTAATATTATATAAACGATAGATTTTAAGGTAATTAATTATTATTGTACTAGCCTAGCTGTAATTACTGTCGTTTATAAATAAAATATAATAAATAAAGTTATTTTTATACCTATTCTTAAAACGTATCTCTTAATTAGCGCATATGCTTCTTCCTTGACTAGAAGAAAACAGTTGATAAGTTCATCGAAGAGAAAAAGTCCATTGAAATAAAGGAATGGTTGCTACTCATTCGACTTTTAATAACGTGTCATAAGAGAATAGTGTTATCGAATGTTTGTCCCGTAATTCCTCATTACGTTTTGGAGTTCAGATCAAAGGAACTAAACTTCCATCTGTGAAAGTGGGTGGATCAGACCCCAGGTTCTCACACATACTAAGCTTTCGAAGACAGCTGTAATGGTAAGAGACCTGATGGAATGACTATCATTCCTTGGAAATGTGGAAGGACTTTGGTGTGGGACGCCACATGCGTGGACACTCTGGCTCCATCCCATCTCGCTGGGTCGGCTAACGAGGCTAGCACTGCGGCCACTCTGGCCGAGTCTCAGAAGTCGAGGAAGTACTCTGCACTTACGGACGAGTATTGTTTTGTCCCGTTTGCTGTTGAGAAGTTAGGCCCTTGGGGTCCTGGGGCTCATCAATTAGTAAATGAAATATCGTCCCGTTTAATTGAAAAGTTTGGGGATCCCAGGGCTGGAGCATTTTTCTCTTAGAGAATTAGCATAGCTATTCAGAGGGGGAATGCTATCAGTGTCTTGGGAACCCTACCACCCTCTGACAGCGATGATTATAAAGATATTTTCTATGTAATTTAATTTATATTTCTACTTTAGGTTTATAGTTTTAATTCCTTGTTGTATTGTATATAATAAATAAATCTATAATACTGTATGTCACCCCTGAAGATGAAAGAATACTACCTGACTCCTTTCAAGTGACATACGAGGAAACAAACTACTGGATTCATGTCTCAAAAGGTCTGAAAAGTTTTGCCTGCCAATTTGAAGGTCATTTGGCCAGAAACTGTCCCTCTAACTCTGAAAGAAACAACGAATTGGTAAAGGAAAACACCCAGACCAAAGATGCATCCAAGACCTTGGAAAAACCGATAGAAATACCAGAACCACTGGGCAAAGACATGCACATGTAGGATTTAATAACTTACTTGTATAAACTCCTTTTCTCTTTATTTTCATCTTAATTTCCTGTCTGTGTATGTCAATGTGTTTCTATGAATAAACTTTACTATTATTTTTATTAACCTGAAATTCCTAAGGGCACCAAAAGGCTACACTCTCCTGCGACATCAAACTCATCTCAATCGGTAATCTCTAAGCCAATGGCTGCTCCTGACTCAGCAACGAAATACACTAGAAATACCAAGCAATTATGAATGAATAAAGAAATTAAGTGATGGCGAGCCACACGGAGGATTACGTTAGGTACTTCTCTCGTTTAGTGCGCGGTGCCAAACTAAAAGACTTAACTTAATTATATTTGGTGTGTTATATTTTTGTAACAATAAATTATACTTCATGTTAAAAGGTATTTCTATTAGTAAATTAATACTAATTGTTAGGAACCTTTTACAAACTATTAAGAAATGTAGACGTCGACAATCCGATACGAAGCATAGATGTGCAGCCTTCGGAAAAACTACAAGGGGGAAACTACCCCGACTATCCGGGAGGAAGCATACAGAGGCACCCCTCGGAAAACTTACAAACGAAACACAACGACAACTTTCCGGGAGGAAGCATACATATACTGGGGTATGCCCAATATCTATAACATTACCTTTTTAATATCGGTAAGTAAATTGAGCCGAAACCACTAAAGTATTTTTTATAGCGAATCTGCACTATGACAGAAATCGAGATTTCGAAGAATGGATTGAACACAAGAAAAGTCTCGATTTGTCGTTAGCCAAATAAAAAGTTATAAATTGGATTAAAAGAGAAAATAACCTTGCTCCATCACAAGGTCTTCTTGGCAGCAGTGTTCATAGACCCCAGAAGGAAAACAGTTCTATCTACCGATGAAATAGGAATATCACTTATAAATAAGAGAAGGGAAGAGATACTGAATCTGCTATTGTCCCATAGCTCAAATACGAATTTACGACATGATTTGGTTGATGATTCTGCAGAAAATAGTAAGTGGAATACAAATAATGTTGACTCTGACCTATGGAATTTGGAAATCACTTTAAATCAAAGAGATCAAGTTACTGATACCAGAAAACTTGATTTCGAATATTAACTAGCATTTCACAATACAAAAATAACATTATGCTTCGCATGTGCACATAACACCACGGGCCTTACTCCACTAATGCATTGTAGGCACAATATTACTTCAGTATCGATACAGGAATACTTCAGTGGCCGTAATTTGACACTTTTGGCACTCCACTGTGCCTACAATGCATTAGAGGAGTAAGGCCCCAGTTCGTAGGCATAGTTCATACATACATACATACACATCACGCCTGATTCCCTGTAGAGGGGTAGGCAGAAATCACGGATCCCCATTTGTCTCGATCCTGACAGACCACTTTCGCTTCATTGACATTCATACATCCTCTCATACACTCTCGGCGGTTATAGGTACTCCTAACGTCACCTTTTTTCAATATAGCGTCTATCTGACTGTTATATGTCTTATTAGGCCGGCCCCTACGTAACCGCCCTTCCACTTCACTTATATATATTCCTTTTGTCAATCTGCTATCATTCATCCGCATAACATGTCCAAACCATCGAAGCATGCTCTTTTCAATCTTAGTCACTACATCTTCTTTCAAACCGCAACCTTCCCTTATCACACTATTTTTAATTCTATCATTCAATGTTACTCCTAACATGCTTCTCAGTGACCGCATTTCGACGGCATTGATTCTACTTTCATGCTTCTTTTGCCATACCCAACTTTCACTACCATAAGTCAATGTTGGAACCAGCACAGCCCTATGAATAGCCATACGTGCCGATTGAGAAATCAACTGGCTACCCATAACACTATACATAGCCCCATTAATCTTATTACCTGCACACACTCTACGTTCAATATCTCCCTCACATTTTCCGTTACTAGTAAAAAGTGTTCCCAGATATACAAAATCATTCACTTGTTCGACTCTTTCATTATCTATGTCAATCTTGCACTCTGTCTTGCTAAGTCCCTCCATGACCATTACTTTCGTTTTATTTACATTAATTTTCATTCCTTTCCTCTTAAGGGACTCATTCATGCAAGTGACCATCTCCTGCAACTCACACGCCGATGACGCAAGAAGAACCTGATCGTCAGCGTACAAGAGGCATTTAATGATCAACTCGCCCATACGCAATCCTCTGTCACTTTCTTTCAAATCAGTCAAGCAACTATCCATGAACAGATTGAACAGCCACGGCGAAGCTACACAGCCCTGCCTCACACCCTTTCGGATACTGAACCAGTCTGAGTAGGCCCCATTAACCCTAACACAAGCTCCGGAATCCATATATAAAGACTTTAGAGCCCGTATTAAGGTACTGCCCAAACCAAACGCAGATAGCGCCCTCCACAAATCGTTCCGGGATACACGATCATACGCCTTTTCCAAATCCATAAAAGCACAGAAAACCTTTTGGTTCTTCGCCAAAAACTTTTCAGCCACCTGGCGTAAGGAAAAAACCTGATCTGTACATCCCATTCCCTTCCGAAAACCTGCCTGTACATCCCATATCTTGGTTTCAGTCTCACGAACAACTCTTTCAATCAATACTTTAGCATATATTTTTCCGACGATGCTCAGAAGGCTAATCCCCCGGTAGTTCTTGCAATCTTGCAAGGGTCCCTTCCCCTTGTACAAAGGAACGATAACGGCCCTGCACCAATCTTTAGGCACACGTCCATACCGCCAACACGCATTAAAAAGTAAGTACAAGAGGTTGGCAACCACCGGGCCACCAGCCCTCAACATCTCCACGGAAATCCTATCATACCCTGCAGCTTTACCAGTTTTCATAGCTTTCAAAGCTTTGAAGATTTCTTCCATACTAATATCACTGCCATTATCATCCAAACTTAATTCAGATGTATCATCCTGAAATGATACATCCTCATTTTCAAACAACTCTTCAAAGTATTCCTTCCATCTTTTTAACGCCAAACACTCATCATTTATCAAATCCCCATTCTTATTCCTAACAGCACTCATTCTGGATCCTCCAGAGAGTCCCCTGGCCGTTTTGACCATTTTCCAAAATAGTTTGATATTTTGATGGAAACTCTCGGAGAACTTCCTTTCAGTCCTCTCTTTCACTTCTAACTTCTTTCGTTTCACGATCTCTTTCACTCTCTTTTTCAATTCTTTAAATAGTAACAATTTCCGTTCATAGTCTATAACATTCATATTGGTTGCTTTATTGTTGGCCTTACTTGCCAACAAATCCTGCCATGCTTTTCTCTTATCTTTTACAACCTTTCTTACTTCTTCATCCCACCATAGAGCTTGATTCTTTGGGGGAGCATTCGTCCTCTTACGTACTCCACATACTTCGATGGCAGATTCCACCATACCATCCTTCAACATCCTCCAAACATTCTCAATTTCGTCCTCCTTGACATCTTCATTCAATGTACTAATTTGTTCTTCCACTCTTTTTCTATATCTTTCATTTACACTATCATCTTTCAATTTTCCTACATTTATTCTTTCCAATCCTGTAGTGGACACAGGAGCACGATGACGCCAACATTGGAACAGACCTCTCAATCGGCTGACGACCAAATGATGATCCGTTCCCACATTAACGCCCCGATACACTCTGGCGTCCACCACATGCCTTCTCAATCGATCATCCACAATAATAAAATCTATCATACTTCTGTCTACACCCCTTTCCCAAGTATACATGTGGATCTTTTTATGACAAAACATTGTGTTTGCCACAAAAAGTCCCCTTTCCAAACATATCTCGAGAAGACTTTCTCCATTCTCGTTCACTTTTTCATCTCCATACTTACCTAAAACACATTCATAAGAATCTCTCTTATGTTATGCATAGTTCATATTATACAATATACAAAACATAGCATAAGTATGAACGAGGCATAACTCCAGCATCATCTCCGCGCAGTCCTTGGTAGAGAGGAGAAATAGACGAATGACTCCGTTCGAGAGAGCTGCAAGCGAGTTCGCTGATGTGGAACAAAGGCGCCTTGAATTTGAAGAAGCTAGGCGCGGCTTCATGAGAGGGAAATTCAAAAGCTGCAAGTAGAGGCAGATAGGGTGCAAGTCCAAAGGCAGCAAAACCAGTTGCTACACCAGCTGAGCCTCGTAGCCATGCAAATTCTAGCATTGTTTCAATGCCAACTACAACCAATGACTAGAAGTCAAGGACGAGGGTCTTGGCTTAACCGCCCGGACCACGAGGAGTGAAGCTCTTTAAAAAATCCCCAGTTCCCGGCGTTGGGGCGCCCCCTTGGGGGCCTCGCGCGGTGTCGGGGCACTCGGAGACTGGCAGGCAGGTTGATCTGTCTTTAGCGGTCGAACCTGGGGTCCTTCCTGACCCCCCAGGCGTATCAGGGACACCGTCGCAATCGGGTCACTGCGGCGGTGCAGCTCAAGAACCCGGTACTCGTGGGTTTAAGTATGGAATTGAACAAATCAAAATCCAAAGAAGGCAAAGGAAGAAGAAGCAAAAAAGGAGAGGAGCAGATGCTCGAAGTGGGCGCCGACGACTCGGACGGCTCCCTCATGGAAGATCATTCCAGATCATTCCCGAAATGTCGTAAGAGACGGATCGACGATGAAGAAGACGCCGGAGGCCATTGAGGGGGGCATGTCGTATGCCTCAATGCTGAAAGGTGCACGAGACGGTATCAAGCTGGAGGATCTGGGCTGCACTGGTGGCCTTCGGCTGAGGGTCACAAAGCAGCGCTCGGATATTGGAGCTACCAACAGTAGCAGGAGAAGAAAAGGCAGATGAGCTGGCTGCCAGGCTCGGACAGGTGCTGCCCCGCGAGTCTGTGAAGGTGACGACGCCAACGAAGTGTGCCGAGTTGCGGCTCGTTGGGCTGGACGACACGGCCACAGAAGAGGATGTAGCGGCTGCGGTCGCTGGTGACTGCGCCGTGGAGGCGGTCCGAGTCGGGGCCATCAGGGCCTTACCCTCGGGAGTGAGGACCGCCTGGATCAAGTGTCCGGTGAGGGCTGCCCAGAAGGTAGCCAAGGAAGGTTGCTGGATGGCTGGGTCTCAATGGGCGTCCGCCTGCTGGAGCCGGGGCCAATGAGGTTCTACCGGTGCCTTCAGATGGGGCACGCGGTCATCACTTGCAAAGAATAAGAGGACAGCAGCGGCCAATGCGGTCAGGAAGGTCACAGGGTCGCGGAGAGTGAGGCGACTCCCAGCTCATTGTGCGCGGCGGCAGGGAGGCCGGCGGCGCACAGGCTGGGCGGAAAAGCCTGCCCCGGGCTGAAGAAAGTGGTTGACGTACGGACCGCATCCACCGAGGCCAACGGGGCGGCTGCAGCGGCGAAGGAGCGAGGGGTGGAGGCGATGGGCACGTAGGTGTCTTGTCCGGTGCCTCCCCCCTCATGAGGCTGGGGGCGTACCACGGAGGTGTTGTCGCCCCTTCAAGAGTCTCGGGACTATTTTACTCCAAGAACACCCGGAAAAGCGTAAGCGAGTTGTCGGCTACTACAGCAAGTCTACGCAGGGCGCCGAAGCGCGCTACCACAGCTACGAACTCGAGACCTTAGCGATTGTCCGTGCTCTACAACATTATCGGCATTATTTAATCGGAATTAAATTCAAAATTGTCACAGATTGTAACGCGCTTAAATTAACCGAACGCAAAAAGGAAACGTTGCCGCGGGTGGCGCGCTGGTGGGTCTACATGCAGGACTTTCAATTCACTTTAGAATACCGTAAGGGTTGTCTTATGCAACATGCGGACTTTCTTTGCCGGCAGCCCGCTAACGTGTTCCAAATTCAGAATCCGCGTAATTGGGCCAAAATCGCTCAAACAGCAGACTCTGAAACGCAGAGTTTAATGGATAAGTTAAGGGAAGGTCAATTAGATTCTACTAGATTTTTTGTTAAAAATGATTTATTATATTACAAATTCACTCCCACCGGTGAGGAAACCCGTTCCCTCTGTTTTATACCGAAAGGGCAAAGACTTAGCTTACTTAGTCTTTCACGACGATCACGATCACATAGGGGTAGATAAGACCACCGAGTTGATTCTTCGCCATTTTTGGTTCCCAGGAATAAGACCATTTGTAAGAAAATATATCGGTCATTGTATCGTTTGCCTAGCACATAAGAAAGTTCCTAGAGCGCCTAGCCAACCTATTGAGTCCTGGACGAAACCTGACGTTCCGTTCTCAGTAGTCCACACTGACGTCCTTGGGCCTCTCACTGAATCTAACGGCTTTAAATACGTGCCAATTATAGTTGATTCGTTTTCCAAGTACTGTTTGTTATACTCGCTGTATAGACAAGATACCGATGAATTGAAGCGCGTATTTATTAATGCTGTTTCGTTGTTTGGCACACCGACTACCATCGTGTGCGATAGAGGCAGAATGTTCGAAAGCACGTCATTCCAAAGCTGGATCTCTGAGCTAGGGTGTTCGATACACTATATCACACCTGGTATGCATAGAGAAAATGGCCATGTTGAACGTTACTGCAGGACCGTTCTAAATATGTTGCGTATAGAGGTAAATAACAAGGGCGCCTCTTGGTCTGATGTTCTATGGAAAATACAGTTAACTTTAAACATTACTAAGCACGCAACGACACGTACATCAGCCATGCAACTTCTAATCGGCGTTGAGGGAACCACACCCGTCCCGAGATCTCTGGTATGAGATGTCACGCTGGACAACCCCAATCCAAATCGTGAGGCTTGTGACATTGAGACGTCAGCAAGCTGCGGATGTACTCGCTACTAATCAACGACGACAAGACGCCTACGTGAATGAAGGTCACCGGCAACCGCGCACTTTTACTGTTGGTAGCTACGTTTTTGTTAGCAAAATAAAGGTACACAAAGTGCCGGGAAACTGACTCTGGAATGCGCGGCCCCTACAAGGTCGTAGGTGCTCTGCCGCATCACCGCTACGAGCTTGAATTACTGGCTGGGTCTTACGGGAAGAAGACACAGAGCGCCTCGGAGCATATGGTTCAATGGCGCGGCGAGTGGACCCCGAAGCATTCTTCGGGATCGGTGAGTTTTTATTAAGTGACCCTGACATCGTGGTTACTGAAAGGCCCCGACAGTGGCTTTTTAGCCCCGAAAGTGGCTACACTCTGGTCCCGATAGTGGCTTCTCTTTGGCCCCGATGGTGGCCCTCTAGCCCCGACAGTGGCTACTCTCTGGCCCCGATAGTGGCCTGGTAGCCCCGAAAGTGGCTACTGGTTTCCAATATTGGAACCCCGATAGTGGTTGCTGGGTAGCAATATTGTGAACTGTAATAATATGACGTCACCGTCCGATGGCTGAGATCCGGAACTCTACCATTAGATAGTGCCTAAAATATTGTTATTTACTTATGCTTGTAGTGGGGGCTGCCTATGGTAACTTGATTGCTTCAGTGCACGCTTGTGGTCTGGTTATAGTAGACAGCTAAACATCAACTTTTCAATGATATTAGTTGTTTTAAATTTTGTAACATGGTGTGTTTTAGATGACGATGTTGCTTCAGATGACAATAATGAGGAGCCTTTAGAAGCTGTAAGGAATCATGCTGACGAGGACGTTCAGCCATCAGGAACGGCCGTCTTAGAGGTTTACCCTCCTCTAAGCCCTCAACCTGGGACCTCCCGCCAGTGACGTCGTATGACGCCGAGCGTGGAGGGGATGTGCGCGGGCGGCGGAAGTTTGGCAGACATTCGTTACTTTGGCGCTGGCGTTCGGACATAGTGGACGTGTCTTTATTAGCTCTCGGTTTCGGTCTATTGCTATCTCGTTTTGAATTGTTAATTATTTCGTTAGTAAATATTTTTGTATGTTGTAGGTAGTTTCTATTTTTTTTTGAAACAAAACCCTTCTGATCCATAAGAGTATAATAACGTAGATTTTCTTATTAATTCTTTTTATTATTTTTCTTAAAAAAATGTACTACTTTGCGTCAAATTTCCAATAAGTTAATTCGTTATTTCAGTTCAGTTTTTTCACTTTATCATTTCGTGTTCTCTTTGAGACATATTTATGGAAATGAGCGCATTTATTTTCCTATGTATCCTTGTTTTATGTATTTATTTTCTGTGTTCATTTCTGTTTTGTTTCCTTAATAAATAAATAAATAACTGCAGAGTTTTTGAAGTCTTCCCGCGATCATGTCCTATGCAACTGGGTCGCTACGTCGGATGAAATAAAGGTATCGTGATACGACCGGGTCTCGTATAGTAAATAAAGTTATGACATCTACCGGTTTGCTCTAGTAACACTTGAACACCGAGTAGATCGTATAATACACTGTTTGTGAAGATCAATGCAAATAACTGTATAGACTAGTAACGCCATCTAGTATACATTGAAGGAAGATATGATGACATCAATGAAGATTATGGAAACACATACATACAGTATCAACCTCACAGCGGCACGAACAACATCAGCTCCCACTATATTAATTTATTAAAAGTATTCGTGGTCAGCTAGAGCCCTGTAAAGTGTGTGTGTGTTTTGGTAGTACGGCAAGAAGGTACCTTAGTATTTTCAACAAAATTCTTGGAGGATTTCGGGAAAAGTTATTTCGAATCAAAATTTCTATAGGAAAAGAAAGGCACAGTGTCGTCATCATATCATTGACGTACACGGAGACGGAAACACCTCCACATAGCGTTGGCCTGTCAGTCAGAGCGAAAGCAATCACCCAATTGTCGGCTGTCATTGTTGCTGTCTAAATTGAAGAGACAAGTACTTTAAACAGTTAGCTGTCAGATTGGCAGCATAGTGTCAGCTGTCAAGAAGCATCTGTCAACTGAGCTCCGTCACATCATCCGTCATCTGCCAGGGAGGAAAATCAATGACAGTATAGTGTCAGTCGGGAAACAGTTGTGAAACAAATCCAGTCACCTTAACCTTCATCTGTATACTGACAATAGCAACACCAAATTGAAACAGCTACAACTTCACCACCCCCCTCCCCACAAAGAGGAAGTGCAGCATCGACGGCACCAAAAAAAAAATGTGTTGTGGCCAGTCAGGGTCCAGGAAAGCCCGCACCGCCACCCCGTAAGCTTAGGGCGCGCATCTTGGGGGACTCGGTGCCTCTCTCAGTGTCGAGTGGGGACTCTCAGATCCCTGGACCTGCGGGTTCCCCAGGGGTGGACGCGGCGGTGAGGATCGAGGCCTGGAAAGAGGATTCCAGACTGATGGGAAGCGACAAATTAGGGTCGGACGTGTCAGACGGAGAATCCCATCCAGCTGGCAGACCAAGTATGCTGGCTCCTTCGACGCGTAGATGCAGGGGCGTCGTAGTGGATATGGCCACAAAGGTGGCTAATGAAATGTTGCTGAAAGGCAAAGAAGCCCTGGAACAAGCGGGCAACATGAAAAGGGAGTGCAAGGTGGTCGCGTTGGAGAGTTTGCAGATCTTGTACGAAACTTGCCTGTCTCTCTCAGACTCAAGGTCAAGGCATAAAGTGAGCCTTGAAACTGAACGAAGCCGACACGCAAAGGAGTTGGTGAGGGTGGAGCGAGCTCACAACAAGGAGCTGGCCGAGCTCTTTTAGGGGTTCCTTGCGGAGTTGGCACAGGCCCGCCAGGACATAGCGGGGGGCCTGAGAGAGACCAAAGAGGTAAGGAAGTGGCTCGAATATGAGACCAGGCAGCCTTTTGAGCAGACTGGGCTCGTAGTGGAGACACTCAAGAGAGTGGAGAAGCAGATTGCGGCCACCCTTAAAGACACCAAAAGCGGCACTGTCGACTTTAAATCTCTGCAAGACGTCCAGAATAAATTGATGCAGAGAGTGGACACCCTCTCCGGGCAGCTGGACGGCCTTAGGAGGGGCCTGGAGCGCATAGGGGGTGAAAACCAGAAGGCGCTCCAAAAGATGAAGGAGACAGTGTCGCTGAAACCCGCTCAGGAATACAATGACGAATTCAAAGAATTAAAAAGCAAGATTGACATGATCGTTGAAAGGGTCTCCCAGCCGGTCTCGCCGCCGCCGCCGGTTCAGATGCTCCATATCGATCAGATAGAGGAGACTCTGAAGCCCCTTAAGGAAAGAATAGAGATGTTGCAATTAGACCTCGTCTCAATCAGGGAGCTGAGGCAGAAAACACAACACAAACAAATGGCAATGGCGGAGATGGTAAAAAAAGTGGCCTTGAGACCGACATACGCTAAAGTTGCCGCCGCACCGCCGTCGCCACCAAAGCCGAACCACACAGTAATAGTGTCTAGCAAGGACCCCACCAAGACTGGAGACAAGGTCATCGATGCCTTGATAGAGGCCCTTGATTTTAAGAACACTGGAGCCAAAGTGGAAAGAGTAAAAAAGGCTAAAAACCAAAAGGTGGTGATCAGGTGTGGCACAAGGGAGGATCTGGAACTAGTGAGAAAAAGAATAACGGCCCGTGCGGACTTGAAGGCGGAGATTCCGCGGACAAATAATCCGCTGGTAAGAGTGAGGGACGTCATCGCCGCCCACACTGACAAGGAGCTCGCAGAGTTGATCCTAGCCCAAAATAAGCATCTCCTGGGTGGTGTGGACGGCAAGGAGATACTACTGAAGGTGAAATTCAGAAAGAGGGCGCGAAACCCGCTTGAGTGCCACCCGGTGCTAGAGGTGTCCCCGGCACTATATGGCCGATTCATTTCAGCGGGAAAGCTGTATGTGGGGAGGCAGTGGAGGCCGGTTGAGGATCAGACGCCTCTAGTGCAGTGCCCGAAGTGCCTTGGATATGGGCACATGCGTGGCTTGTGCAGGCAAGAGAAGGTCAGTTGCAGTTTTTGCAGTGCCGATGGTCACGAATGGGAAAAATGCCCAGACAGGAAGGCCCGAAAAAATCCAACTTGCAGGAACTGCAAAAGAGAGGGCCATAGCAGCACTGGCCACAGCACATTCAGCCGTGAATGTCTGGAGTGGCAAAAGTGGGATGCAATAGCGAGATCCAGAATCTCTTATTGCTAAAGGCGCCCCAGAGGATTTCGATAGTTCCCCCTCTGCACATACGGAGAACAGTAGTGGAAGGCTGAAAATCATTCAGGCAAACCTACAGCGTTCCAAACTTGCAACAGCGGAGCTTATCCGGGTGGCGAATGAGAGGAAGATTTCCATAGCACTGGTACAAGAACCATATGTGGGACGAACTGGTCTGCTGAAGGAGTACCCAGGCACCAGAGTCATCCAGTGCACTCGCGGCCGCCAAAGGCCGGTGAAGGCAGCCATTGTGGTCTTTGGGGATCAGCTGCAGGTCATTCATGACCCCCAGTTGGTAACCGAGACTGAGGCTGCAGTTCTTCTGCGGGAGGATTAAAGCTTGGGGTGGTCTCCGTATACTACGAGGGGGACAAAGATATAGAGCCATACTCGTTGGTTATATCGTACACTCGCGCGCACGCAGTTATAGAAACAACACGTACTTTCTTTCGTCTTATTTAAAATATTCGTAACTGTTTCAAAAATTGCGATTACTTAAATTATATTATATCATAATATAGTATTTTGTATGAAGAATACGAATACTGCCACGAAAATCGTCTACATCACTTCAGCAAATACGGAAAATAGGAAGATTTTATAAAACACAGCGCTGGTTACATGGACAACTGTGCCATGTTACTAGCATTTTAGCTGAGGCAGGTCCTTTTGCATTTGGCGTTGCACCGGCTTGCACAGGCCTATTTAGTTTTAAGTTTGTTTTTTTCTTTGTTAGTTTCTAAGTTTTGTATTATTGTTTAGGTTTTTGTGTTCGTCGGTGTAATTTCCTAATGTAAATAAATATTATTATTATTATTACCTTATTGTTATCTGGTGCCGCTGCTACGTGGTGGACTGGTGTCAAGAGCGACATTAAGAAGTGGAACCAAGCCTTAGACGCCATTAGAGGTTCGTTTGCACAGAAAATGCAACCGCTCGAAATATATTTGGCAGTATATGCGAAAAAGCAAACTCAAGAAACAATCGACGAATTTGTATGCGAGAAACGTGCCTTGCTAAGTCAATTACCTGCAAAAAGACACCGGGAACACGAACATTTGGATTTCGTTTACGGACTGCTAGATATTGCGTACAAGAAAGAAATAGCTCGTACCAATATTAAGACGTTTTCGGAACTCCTAGAACGTGGTCGACACCTGGAAAGTTTGACAAAGAAATCTGGTGAGGGAACGACTGTTACAACTTCAAATTCCGAGAAGAAACAAATTAAAAGATGTTCTTTCTGTGGCAAGAAGGGTCACCTATATGACGTATGCCGTAAGAGGTTGGCTGAACAGAAAGAAACATCTACAACAGAAGGCAAGCCGCCAATAATCACCTGCTATGGATGTGGAGCCAGGCGTATTTAGAAGCAACTGTAGCACATGTAAAAGCAAAGAAACGCCACCGAAGCCCGTTGCATTTTACACAATGCAACATATTTTGCAAACTGAAGCCAAGATACCGACTGTTAAGGTAACAATAGAAGGCGAATAAGGATATGTGTACATAGATACTGCTGCTCGTTGCAGTGTTGCTAGTACACAGCTATACAAAATGTTACTAAGGAAAGGGATAAAATTCGATCAGCAAAAGACTGACATCACATTGGCGGATGGCACTATAAGGTCTTCAAATATGTTAACAACAATTGTTGATACTTTGATTGATGACCGCACACTTCCAATAAAGTTATCAGTTATACCAGAAGCTGTTGACAACCGAACTCTCCTTGGCATTGACTTCTTAGGAAAGTCAGGAATCATACTCAACTTGGGATAGCGCAGTTGACATACAGTTTTATTCGACTGAATAACGGCAGTATTCCGTTAAAGGCGAAGCATTTAACATTTGAAGAGCCAGTGGAGGTTAAAGCCGCATCAGAATTTAATTGGGCTCAAGAATTGAACATGTTGTCATCAATACCAGATACACCATCACCATGTAGAAATCCATAAGACAGTCCACCGACAAGGAAGAGACCCAGATGGACTCTGCATAAAGTGGATACACCGCCTCGTCCTGGGCCCTTACTCCATTAATTCATTTTAGCCACAATATTAGTTCAGTATCGATACTGTGGCACTTCAGTGGCCGTAATTTGACACTTTTGGCACTACACTAACAAATTTTGGCCACTGAGGGGCTATCGAACTACATCTGCGTCTGAAGTACAAAAAATGCTACTCCACTAACCAAACGTCAGTCAATGTCAGTTCAATATCCTTATATTTCGTACTCCACTATTGACATTTCCATACTTGAGTGGCCACTGAAGTGCCACTGAAGCACCACTGACTCGCTATTGAGACACAACTCTGGCTGTCAAAATATAAGCAGAGAGCCACTTTTACAACCGAGACGCAGAAGTAACGCAGTAGCGACGCAGTTGTGTGGCTGTCAAAGTTAATTAGTGGAGTAAGGGCCCTGTACGTCCACGAGAACCCGCAGACGACATATCACGTGTAGATCCACGAATTGATTATATTCCAATAAACCCTATTTCTTTGTATTCTGTTGATATTTATTTACAACCAGGTGAAGGAACCCTACTAAACAATAATGAACAAATAACGTTCAATAAACTGTTGATTGAGTACAGCGACATCTTTGAGAAAAGCACAGAACCACCATTTAAAGAAAGAGGTATTTGTGTATTGAACAAAACAATATCCTGTTTGTCATACATCGTTGGTTTCATTCGCCAGCCACCATCAAAAAGTGAGTATAAATCGCGAGTGTTTAAAAATAACTAATAAAATTGTATGTTTATATATGTGTCGTCTAGAATCAAAACCCGCCAGATCCACTTTCATAAAAAACTTGGAAAAGTTGTTCTATGCCTCGGTGTTGTTGAAGTCTATGGTTCCTAATCAAAAATTTGTATCAAAAGCAGCTACATTCCATAAAAATCAATGACATAAAAACTACATTTAGTTTCAAAACCCGCCAGATTTTCGATCAATGAGAATCATTCTCCGCTAAATCCGAACGGACCAACCAGAACGATGGATTCGGACAAATAAGTGTCATGGCGTCGCTTGGATTCATTATGGCGTCTGGTTGTAATGGTGTTGAATTTTGTGCTGTTATTTTCATGAATATTTAATGGAATAATGGACCAATTACTGAAAAAAGTAGATAAAGTGCCTCCTAACCAAGCAAGAAAACGGAATGTCAACAAAGAAAGTTGGAAAAGTTTGATACAAAAGCGTAATCGGTGAGTCAAATATTCCTATTTAAAACTACATACAGAGTGTGTTATAACCGCGACTTTTACATCTTTCTGTAGTAGGTACTTACTTGAATTTCTTTATCATCTTAGGTTTTTATACGGTAATTTTACGGAATCAAACTGAATGTAAAGGGTCTTTCTATAGTCAAAGTGATCGTGGGGGGAGGGTGACATATAAAACAAGCACCTATACTCATAATAATAACACACGGTTTTAAGCTCACCAATGTTTATTTTAACTAGTCCCAACAGTTTCAAGTCTTTCGGAGACTCTTCATCAGGGGAGACGAGGAGGCGGGCATCAGGGGGCGGGAGCCCCCCGCTGTGAACGTGCGGACAGCTGAACTCGTCTCCCCTGATGAAGAGTCTCCGAAAGACTTGAAACTGTTGGGACTAGTTAAAATAAACATTGGTGAGCTTAAAACCGTGTGTTATTATTATGAATTGCAATGCTCACAATAGTTTAAACAATTATATAGCACCTATACTGTACTAATGTAATTTTTTTAAATTCCAGATACGCTCCAAAAGGATTTCCGAGTGCACCAAACTGCAGACATAAAATAACAAAACTTATCAATGTTCTAAATTGACCATGCAAGATATCGCCCGTATGAATCGTCATTTCTACAATTTAAAGAACAAAATTGACCAAGACAACTTCATATTACAGCACTGTCGTATTAGTAATTGTTCTAGAATAAGACTAAAAGATGAGTCACGAGGTCCCGAAAAATTTAACTGCAGAGTATTATGCGACCAAAATGAAAAAACAGATAAGAATCTGCAAACCCGCTTTTATCAAAATACTGAATGTGGGCAAAGATAGAGTTACAGGAGTTTTGCAGCGTTCATACAAAAATGGACACAGTGTGGCAACAGAAAACTCGCGGTGGGTAACCGTAAAGCAACACTATATTCTGGAAGGGCAAATAGAGTTGAGCAGTTTATAGAGAGTTTAGAAGCTGCTGAGCCACATTATTGCCGAGCTAAATCAGCTGTTAGACTGTATTTACCCCCGGAATTGAATATTAAAAAGCTGTGGAGAATGTACCAAGAGCAAGTGGAAAACGAAGGCAACACAAATCTAAAAGTTAAAGAATCATATTTCCGTAATGCATTCAATACTAAATACAACGTTGGATTTGGTTCACCTCTAAAAGACACTTGCTCTAGATGTTTTGAGCTATCACGAAAAATAGAAACGTCCAATACACTAGAGGACAAACAAAAGTTCATCACCGAAAAAAGGATCCATAGTTTGAAAGCTAAAGCCTTTTACAGTTTATTGAAAAATCCACCTGAAGATACAATCTCAATGTCCTTTGATTGCCAAAAAAAATAACCCACTTCCAAAGCTACCTGACCAAGCTGCTTACTTTAGCAGGCAATTGAATTTATATAACTTCACAGTTGTGATCGGCTCTTCCAAGTCAGCTCTAAACAATGTACATACGTACTATTGGCTTGAGAATGAAAGGCCAAAGTCCTCAAATGAAATAGCCAGTGCTGTTTTATCACACATTGATTAACTTGGATGTACCTGAACACGTAACAAATATACAGCTTTTTGCTGACGGTTGTGGCGGGCAAAACAAAAACACCACACTTGTAGGTATGTGTTCAAACTGGTTAATATCAGATGCACCAGCTCATGTAACACGTCTTGCGATCATTTTTCCTATGGTGGGACATTCGTTTCTGCCGCCTGACCGCATATTTGCGAAAATAGAAAAGGAAACAAAAAAAATTTCAATCATATGTGATCCAGAAATTTACGTAAGTATTTTCAGAAAACATGGAAATGTTTACCACTTGGGTACAAATGATGTAGAAGTGCGTGATTGGAAAGAACAAGTTTCGAAATATATTAAACCTCCAGGATCGTGGCATTTTAAATTTAAACCCCACCAAAAGATTTTTATTGTTTCGTGGAAGACAAAACGTTAAAATACAAGGAGAGGAAGCTTATCGTAGTGACATAGGACAGCCTAAATACGTGACAAAGAAAAATAAAAACTTGTTCTGACTGTATCCCTGTAATTTTGCCACGAGGCAATAAAGATAATGAAAAAAAAAATATCAGATGTCACAAATCTTTTAAAAAAAACACTTCGGCGATGATTGGAGAAACCTAGATACTTTGAAATACTATAAAGACATAGAAGCAAACAATGATTATTTTGAAAGTCATGAAAATATGCAGTGCGTTGCAATTGAAGAACACGAAAATTTCATTTAATGTAAACATTTTATTTTTACATTTAAGTAATTTTATATTTTTTATTAACATTAAAGTATGTACATTCCATTCAATTCATGTTGTTTTATTGAGCTGCCAACCTACTTATGGAATTAGGTATATAAAATGATTAATATGAAATAAAATAAATTTATTTTAGTTTAGAGCATCCTGTATACAATACTAAAGTCTCGCTAGTTAATATCAAGTCCCGCTATATCCCATGGCCTTAGTCACAAAAACCGCTAGATCCACAACTCAGTATCAATATCCGCCATATCCATTTTATTCATACGGTTTTCCTAATATTTATCAATATTTTGATACAGTTGCAACGAAACTGAGTAGGTAATATGTTTTTATGTATATTATTTTAAATTTATCATAAAAAATACCGTAAATTTACTGATTAGTACAAATAATGCGTTTTTTATGAATTCAACGAATTTGGATCTGGCGGGTTTTGATTCTAGACGACACATATGTACGTTCAGATAATTTAGCTTAGATATACTTTCACGACCATTAACACTTGCGGGTAGTAGTTTCTTCGATTTTATGTCCACCTCGAACCCACGTGTTGACTAGGGGCCATTTTGAAAGCTTAATTTGACACTTGCTGTCATTATTGGTGACATTTGACAATTGCTCATCTACTATCAACTTCGCACTATTACTGCAATGATATTAAACTACGAATGGCTAAAACGCATTACGGGGGCCCATTTAGCACCTAAATTTAATTATTTATTGATTTATGCACAATAAGATAACATACTTTACAGACAAATACCTAATGCGTATATACATAAATTATTACTTTAAAAATCTTTAACTAACCGAATAACTTAATGTTAACAATTAACATACCCAGCTGAGTTAGAACCCTTTTGCTGCTACAATAACATACACAAGTTAAACCCCCTAGTTTGTAAGTTTTTATTGTAAACGTTTTGTATTGTGTATGTTTTTGTGGCTGTAATTACACGCTTTTTATTATTATTAATGTGACAGGTAGAAAAACGTCACGTCATTTACCTCTTAATGTTTTACCTAAACAGTATTTAGTTCGCTATTATTTCTTAATAATCTGTATAATAGGAGAATACACATCAAAAATACTGAAATTAACCCCAAATATATAGCTAAACTTACGGTATAAGTTAGATTTGCGACTGTATTATTTAGGTGTACAATTCAGTTAGTATTTCTGGTGTGCATTTTCCTATCATTTACGGTCCGTTTAAATGCTACTTTACATAATATAGTAGGCACTATACTAATAAATTACATTACTTAACCACATAACCTATGTCAGTCTTTCTTCATACATTTTCTTCTCTGCAATACGAGCATACTCTTCAAGGCACTAGCTACAACAAACCTCATTTCATGGAACTTTGTGACAGACAACCTGTGCGTCAGTCTCCTCCCATCCGTCAGTTGGAACGTCAGAATGACAAAGACATCTGTCAGTGACATTTCTTGAGTTTGCTCCGCGGGCGGTTTCGATTGGCTATGAATAAAAATAAACATAATTATAGTGCTGACTGGGACGTAAAAAGAACGCTTATTGCCGTTGTGACGGCATGTCGTAAAAGGCGACTAAGGGACTAGGGGTAAATGGAATCTATTGGGCGATGGGCTAGGAACCTATCACCAATGAATGAAGGTAGTGAAATTATATGTTTACATTGAAGATATTGATACTTAGAAGATATGAATTGAATATCTAGGAACAGCTATTATTACTGTTGTGGGCATCAGATATATAACAGAGACATATATAGTAATACAAGATTGGGCAATGGGCTAGCAAGCTGTCCCAACCTTAATCTTAAAATATGACCTAGGTAATAATAATAATATTTGGACATTATTGCACCAATTGAACTAGCCTCTTGGTAAGTTCATTTAAGACTTGTGTTAATGGTACTGGTCAACGTATATTTAAGAAATGTATACATATTATATATAGATAAATACATGTATAGTATATATAATCAACGACCAGACTGGAAAGCAGTCGGAAAGCGTAGTTCTTAACTCTGCCTCCATTGGGAATCGAACCCGGGACCTCACGATTAGCGTCCCGGCGGCTAACCGATCGCGCCACGGAGTTCGTCAAATGATGATGATGAACGTCGTATGAATTAATATGTATATGTATTTCTTAAATATACATTGACTAGTACCCTTAAAATTCTTAAAACCTTACCAAGGGGCTAGCTGAATTGGTACATAGTCACTACATAGTATAAAACAAAGTCGCTTTTTTTTGTCCCTATGTCCATTTGTATGCTTAAATCTTTGAAACCACGCAACGGATTTTGATGCGGTTTTTTTAATAGATAAAGTGATTCAAGAGGAAGGTTTATGTGTATAATAACATCCATTAAATAGTGGTGTAGGCTATATATTATATACCCGTGCGAAGCCGGAGCGGGTCGCTAGTATTCTACATATTCAATATTATTATACCAACCTCAAAGACAAGTCGATCCGCCACTGCAGTCCCACTATTGAGGGTTTGGTCCGCAGATGCTTTGGTACACTATCATATAGTTGCTCCGTACAAAGTAACGTTGATAGCTCACTCGAACATTCTGATGTAAAACTGAAAATTTAAAAAAGATAACAATAAAACAGTGATAATTTGCATTATATTTATTTTGTAATTCGACGTAGCTGTTGATTGGTGCTTGACTCTGTATCAGTGGGTACAGGGTTCATATCTCGCTTGTGCATGTACCAATGGAAATTAAGTTTAATTAATATCTATTATGCTCATTTTTGTAATAAAAATACATTTACGAATGCGTCAAATACTATGGTGAGGGAAAACATAGTGAGGAACACTATCTGTTCCCCAAACAGGTAATAGTTAGTGCATGTAAATGGCGACATGGCTGACCACCTGTCACATTGAGTACTGACTATCTGGTCACCACGTGGGTTCCAGGTGGCCATAGAATTACTACCTGCACAATTGTGGAGATGGAAACCTGAAGCTCTGACTACCCCGCAAGGGTTAATGGTTGTGAATGTGTTTGTCTTTAATTAATGATCTTAATGTGGAAATATGCAGCAGTTTCTTTATACGACCACCGTCGCGCGATCGGTTAGCTGCCTTAACTCTAATCGTGAGGTTATCAGGTTCTATTTCTGGTGGAGGCAGTATTAAGAATTATGCTTTTCTTCTGTTTTCCAGTCTAGTCTTTTTTCATATATACTATACATATATGTATGTATCTACATATAATAAGTGTCAATGTCTGAACTTTACGTTGACAAGCATCCTTAACACAAGTCTCAAATGTACTTAGCAAGGGACTTGTTCAATTGGTGTAATAATGTCCAAATATTATTATGTACTATTATTAATATGTGGTGGTTATGTACTATGATTAAGCTGAGTCAGAAAAATTGTTCCTGCTACAAAATCAAGTGTTTTCTACTTACCCTAGTCCGTTTAGAAACGTAACAACGTCTCCGTTGTTCCACGATCCTTTCACTGAACTCTTTAGCCTTGCCATGTGACGTACTATCTCTCGTACTGCTGCGAATTTGCCGGCACTTGTCAAAGCAGAGGTACGACTATCCGGTTCTCCGTTCAACTCCTTTATTGCCACTGGAAAAATAAATAGTGGTATAATAATAGTAATACAGTGAACCCCCGGTAGTCCGACAATCATTTTGCAGGGTAGTGTCGAACTATCGAATTTGTCGGATTGTAGAGTACTGCCTAAGACCCCTTATAGTCCGATTTTTTTTACAAAAGAGTACCTTGTAATCCGACAAATTATAGATCCAATGATGATTATTTATAGTAAATACATATAATGTACTATGAAGTACAAATCATACTTCAATATGTACATATGTCAAATTTAGTAAATTAAACAACACAATAGAGAAAATTAACGTCATAATCTAAAAATCTTACAAAAAATATGCAATAACTTTACGTTAGGAAATAATTTTAATCAAAACAATAACCTACGCGTCGAGCACAATAATGATAATCCATACAAGTTGTAACTTGTTCAATCATGCATTAGCGAAATTATCAAAAAAATATTCAATACATATTAAAGGCGCAACTTCAGGGATTCAGGGTTTTACATGAAAACTCGGTATTTTACAATCACACTGGGTTTATTCAACGAAAAGTAAATACACTATGACGGCTCAGCACGTGCTCAGCACAGAATGGACGCTGCCCGGCGTGACGCAGCGCCTTATAAGGGCGACAGCAACTGACTATCTTATTAAAAGGAAATAAAGTTAAAAGTTCACATTCGATGCAAAAATATTAGTGTATCAATTATTAAAAATTGGATTAAAAATATAATTATATTTAAGACTAGTGGAAACGCGACATTGATATTAACAATAGGTGACTTGACATTATTTTACATTCAAATAAGTACAGTACAATGTCTCATTTCCAGTTGTATTAATAAATGCTAGTTTTCGATAGGATATAATTACATGGGTGAATTATGTTTTAATTAGAGTACTTAATTATAGTATATTAATACGGCAAATACAACATGTTATATAAAATAATAATAATTTGACTAACCAACCGGATAACAATCAATCAAGTGTCTTATTAAGTTGCCTGATTCAGTGGCGTAGGTGCCAAGTAGTGGTTAAACAATTATAAAATAAGTATTTATTAATAATCAGGCTTACAGCTCGGCCTTCCTGCAGAAAGCGAGTCCCATCGCTTTTAAGTTACAATATCAAGCTTTAAATAAAGTATGAGCAAATGACAAATATAATGTACAAATTAATTATAATTATACCTACCTGCCTAAATTCTCTAAACATTTTTTTTTTTTACATTGTTTTTAATCATACAGAAATATAGAGTACCCGCCACATAAAGTGGCAGTAGCCAAACTTTGAACTAAATTTGACGTTTCCGCCATTGCGTGTTATTTTGTATGAAAGGTAAATTTAGTATTACCAGCGTTGTGTTTTTTGCCCACTCTTTGTAATTTTTATGTTTGTTAAGGGTGATTATAATAAATTGATTTCTGGAGTTTCTTGTTAGTTCTTCTCCAAGGGTCTCCGCTGAACTTCTTCTTCTCAATCGTTACGTTCTTATCAGAGCGGTCGTGGTCTTCAAGACGTGCCATCTTGAGCAGCCGAAATGGTTGGTGAACTAACCTCGGTAAAAATATGTAAAGACAATGCTCAGTGCCATGTTTGAAATAGTTTTTTTACATACATACATACACATCACGCCTGATTCCCTGTAGAGGGGTAGGCAGAGATCACGGATCCCCATTTGTCCCGATCCTGACAGACCACTTTCGCTTCATTGACATTCATACATTCTCTAATACACTCTCGGCGGTTATAGGTACTCCTAACGTCACCTTTTTTCAATATAGCGTCTATCTGACTGTTACATATATGTCTTATTAGGCCGGCCCCTACGTAACCGCCCTTCCACTTCACACACAAAGAGAGCTTATGATAGGGCCTATTTTGAATAAAAATATTTTGACTTTTGACTTTGGTATATTAATTTGTTTTATTTGAGTTTATAGCTCTGCAACCAAAGATCGTTACAAATGAAACCTCAATATAATGTATCGAGCCGTATGGCACAGTGAGTGCTAGTTTTGGCGTGTTTACTGGCAACACTGGATTACGCGACTGTGGCGACGCCTCCAACTGCCACCTTATGTGGCGGGTACTCTACTACAATCACCTGAGTACTTTGACAACAAAAATCAATAACAATAATAATTATGTGTTACCTCCGTACAGTTTCTACAGAATAGCTGCCTTACATACCTATCTTTTAAAAATTGCTTTTCCTGTGTAGATCTAGCAATACTACTCTATTCGAGTACAAGTATTTCTTATGCAATTATAGACTAAATTATAGAGTAAAGAGATAAGTAGACTACTGTTCATCGCTATCAGAGCTATTTTCTTCGTAAGCACTTTCTAGGTCCCTAGTAAAATGGAGCCATGGCTGTATTTTGTCTACTGCGACTATAGCTTCATAACGGCGGTTGTTTTTACGCGATAAAGGTGTATCCTCAATAACATATCTATCGTTTGGAAGTGATTTCAAAATACGGTAAGGTCCCTGAAATTTGGCAACTAGCTTTTGTGATTGCCCATCATGAGGAACCTGCCGCTCAACCCTGACCAAGTCTCCCTCATAGTACTGTTTTGCTGGTTTTCTTCGTTTATTGTAATTTTCTTGGTCTCTAACTTGGCTCTCTTTTATTTTATCCCCCGCCTTGTTTCGCATTTTGATAAGCTGTTCACCTGAAGGAATGCTTACAGTGTCATCTAAGACTGTACCTAGAAGCCCTTCACTTCGACACCTGATGTTAAACCCGAAAAGCAGCTCTGATGGAGACTTTTCAGTGGTTTTGTGTGGAGTGGTGTTAAGTCCTAATTGTACGTCCGATACGTATTCGTCCCAGATCTTTTCATCTTTACCGTGTGTTGATGTTGATAGTGCACTAAGAATGGTTCTATTAAAACGCTCAGCTTGACCATTTGCCCTAGGTGTAGCTACTGCATTTACGATATGTTTGATACCGTGAGACATGACAAATTCCTTGAATGATCTGCTCGTGAAGCTAGTGCCTTTGTCTGTAATGAGGCGCGTAGGGGTGCCGAAATAACTTATGAACTCCCTAAATACTTTTAATGTCGTGACAGTTTTAGTATCTTTTACCGGTTTTATGCATACATATTTTGTAAATCCATCTACCAGTACTAGTAAATAACAGTTGCCCTTTTTGCTTTTGACAAACGGCCCTAGATGGTCGGCGTGGACCGTGTGAAAAGGTACGCTGGGTTTATCAATGGGGTGTAGTCCTCCTTCCCGCTTGCCACCAGGTGCTTTGTGGTGGGAACATTCTAGACATGAAGTCACATATTTTTTTACGAATTTACGCATTTTCGCAAACCAGTAGTTCTTACGGATACGTTGGAGCGTCTTATCAAAACCACAATGACCGACGTCATCGTGATTAGTGTTGTAAAGAACTCGAGTCTTTTAGTCTTATTCGATAGACTCGACTCAATTTTCTAAGACTCAGTGAACTAACTGAACTCGGAGTCTTGAGTCGAGCCGAGTCTGAGTCCTATCATGAAGACTCGAGCGCCATTATTGAACTCGAAACCTTAAATAGAACTCGAGTGACTCGAGTCTTATAAAGAGCTTGAGTCTTAAAAGAGCTCGAGTCTTAAAAGAGCTCGAGTCTTCTTCAAACTGGTCTTCGAAATGCTGACAGTGATTTATTTAGAATAAATGTCTATACTTATATAATAAAGCTGAAGAGTTTATTTGTTTGGTAGAACGCGCTAATCTCAGGAATTACTGGTCCATTTGGAAATTGTTTCAGTGTTAAATAGCCCTTTTATTGGGGAAGCCTATAGGGTATATAATATCACGCTATGACAAATAAAAAATAAAAAAAATAAAAATAAAAAATAGCCTTTTATTGGCTGCTTTAAAAAGAATGACTCAAAGCGGAAAAGAACTCGAGCGCGACTCGGCGCGTAAAAAGGACTCGAGCGCTAAAGAAGACTCGAGTCTCGAGTCTCGCGTTCAAGAGCTCGTATAGACTTGAGTTCTTTATTCTTAAGAGTCTTATTGTTATGAGTCGAGTCGTGTAATGCAGAGTCGAGCTCTAAATTTAGGACTCAAAGACTCGAGTTCTTTACAACACTAATCGTGATTCATTTTGAGGATTTGAAATCGCACCCCCTTAGGGACAAGCCACTTTATTTCATCTCCGACTACACGATAGACACGACCATTTTTTAATTGGTAGTTCTGACGAATTCCCATTATTTGCTCAGATTCAGGGTCAGATAAAATTTCTTTTATCTTTTTAACTTCCTCGTCAGCTGACTGCACCGTGACAATCCAATCTTGATCCGAGTTATCAATAGACATGACATTAAGGTATACTGGCGATTCTGTTCCTACGTCTCCAACTGGGTTGCGGCTAAGTGCGTCTACATGGGGCATACGCGACCCCGGTCTATACTCAATGCTACAATCAAACTCCTGTATTTGAACCCACCACCGAGCAATTCGTGGGATAAGATCACGTTTGACTAGCGTAGATCGCACCGCGTTGCAATCCGTTAAGATTTTGAAGGGTATACCAATGAGATATACTCTGAACCGGTTAAGAGATGCTACCACTGCAA
This sequence comes from Leucoptera coffeella, assembly GCA_030578115.1. NCBI lineage: Eukaryota > Metazoa > Arthropoda > Insecta > Lepidoptera > Lyonetiidae > Leucoptera > Leucoptera coffeella. The sequence continues at coordinate 106,792 of JAMBLF010001296.1, forward strand.
GTGTCTCTAAGTCGTAAGAATGGAGTTTACGCTCTTCCGCATTAGTCTTACGACTGAAATAGGAGATCGGCTGGAATACTCCATTTGCATTTGCTTGAAGTAAAATACCTGCAACACCGTCTTTACTGGCGTCCGTGTGTAATTGGGTCTCAGCACAATGATCATAAAGAGCGAGGACTGGCCTTTCAGTCAACATGTTCTTTACCTTGTCAAAAGCATTGTTTTGGCTCTCTTCCCATGTCCATTTCGAATCTTTTCTGAGTAGATCTGTTAACGGAGCAGCTATCAGAGCGTAATTCTTAATGAATCGTCTAAAATACCCGGATAGTCCGAGAAACTGTCTAAGCTCGTGTTGGTTTCTAGGTTTTGAAAATTGACTAACTGCTTCGGTTTTTCGAGTACCAGGTCTTATACCATTAGAGCTCACTTCGTACCCGAGAAAATCTATTTTATCAAGAAAGAAAATGACATTTGTTCATTTTCAAAGTGAGGCCTCCTTTTTTTAGAAGGGCAAGAACTTCCTCTAACCGCTGTAAACCCTCATTTACGTCCTTAGCTGGTATAAGAACATCATCCATATACACAATAGCATATTTGATCTTAGCTTCGAGCAATACTTTATTTATGGTGCGCTGAAAAACAGAAGGCGCATTAACCAAGCCGAACGGCATCCTGTTATATTCAAATTGGCCATCTGGCGTCACAAATGACGTTTTATGGCGCGAATCCTCAGCAATTGGTATTTGATAGTAGCCAGAAGCTAAGTCAAGCGATGTAAACACTGTATTACCAGCTAGCTGATCTAGTTGGTCTTCGATTCGCGGAAGTGGATAGTGTTCCTTTTTCGTTTTACGATTTAAGGCCCGGTAGTCCACACATAATCGCTTCTCTCCAGTTTTCTTTTGCACAAGTACGATCGGGCTAGCGTATGAAGAAGTCGATTCCCTAACTATCCCGTGATCAATCATCTCCTGTACCATGTTTCTTACAAGAACCCGATCAGCGTAGGACATCCGATAGGGCCTATACACTACCGGATCAGTATCCTCAAGCTCGATTGTCATTTCGGTCAAGTCTGTGAACCCCAGATCGTGGAGACCACTCGAAAAACATTCAGAGTACTTTTCCAATAATTGTTTCAATTGAAGCAAGTCGCTTTGACCTAAATTATTCCCATAGTTAAGAGTTTCATCCATTTGGGTTTCACAGACTGACACAGTACATGAATTAACGACGGTTTTTTCTATATCAGAACGCTGAGGGTACACGCGGGCAAGCAATGCTCCTTTTTTAAATTTTATTTCGTTTGGCGATGTGTTATGAGTCAATAAAACACTATGTCCACCTTTGACTTCATATTCTCCCGGTAGAAAATAATGTTCCTTTCCAACTGCGCCTCTTACTAATCCGTCAACATACACCTTAACGTCCGAAATAGACTCTATAGAAACTCTAAGTACACAGAGTGAGTGCGGCTGTACATCCGTGTCTTCATCGAGCATTAAATGAACTTTATTTGGAATTATCTGTTTAAATATAACTGTATCTGGGGTTTTAGTAATAACAATATCCGGTTTCTCGGTGAAGTTATGCCCTAACAGTGTCGATTGATTGATAACATGATCTTCTACCACATACATATTGATGGTGTGTTTTATGTCTTGAACCTCGAGGTCTACGGTTACCATACCTCGCGGACATATAAGGTTAGCCCCTATGCCGCGAAGAGCAGGTAGGTCTTCTGGCATCACAACATCTAAACTCAGTTCCTTGGCTTTAGACATTTTTATCAGTGAACATTGGCTTCCTAAGTCTAAATGACAATCAATAGCAATACCATTGACTTTAATGTATATCAAGTATTTAGCATTCAATTTATCAGTCAAATTCAACTGGGCTACCTGTTTCTCTGCAGATACTTTATCTTTCACCTGACTACCATCTCCTTCACGACCTTTATTAGCCTTATTCCTGAAGCAATGTACAGACAAATGACCCGATTTATCACATGTGGTGCATTTTGTTGGTGGTTTGTCACATCTAAAGCTCGGATGACCAGGTTGATTACAATTGTAACACGTAATTTTTGTAGAGTCAGATCGTGAGCTACCTAATTTACTAAAGGTAGTTGCATTTCGTCGTTCGTTTCTTAGTTTCATAGAGTCATGATTTTCTCGAGCCTGGCCTACCTTCTTTGTCCTGAAGTATTTCAGAACCTTCTCAGGTTCCGTGAACTGAGCAGCCTGAGCACCTACTCTGATAGCCCTATCATCTACTCCGTGCAATAGACAGTCAACAGCCTGGCGTCCATAAATTCTGCACCTATTTAATAGATTAATTTTTCCATAATAGTAGTGGTCAAGGGACTCTCCATATTTTACCCTCTTAGCCAGCATCTCAGTCAAGAGTTCAGCATAATCTTCGCGTATAGGAAAGGACTCTACCAATTTACTCTTCCCACTCGACCCATGTGTAGAGCATAGTTGGTAAACTTTGGTACCAAGTTCGCGCGACACCCGTCAACTTCGGCAAGGCATAGTGAATAATTTCTCTATCCTCCCAGCCGTAAATTTCGGCGCATTCTTCAACTTTAGTTAGCCATGTCAAAATAGTTTGCTCTTTTGACATGGGATCAAATTCGGGTATGATATTTGTATTAAATGTCATTTTTGGTTTATCTGAACTCTTCACTGATTGCAAGATTGACAAAAGCTTATCTAAAATAACATCAGTTGTATCAGTATTACTCTTACAGCGCTTAGGAATAGATGTTGACTCACGTGGGTCCGATGGACTACCACTCCTCTTCTTACTGCTCTCAGGTCCACGGCGCAGACTCGTATCGCCGTCGTATCCCGGAGCTCGTGGACTCGTGATGTACTCTGGTCTCCCCTCAGGTCCCCCGGATTCGACGCTTAACGATCGTCTTGGAGTAGCGGGAACAGGTGTACGTAAAGACCTCTCGCCATTCCTTGAAGAACCGACCACACGTCGATCTCCATTGGCTTCGGTCGAGTTCATCCTCGATACCATTGGTTGCTCTGAATAGCATTCCCTTAAACGTCTGCCTTCACCCACAGCCACACGCTGATGGGTAACTGGCCAACTCGTCATGCTTGGCGCTCTCCGCCTTAAGCCCCGTGCGTCCTGACCTCGACCCTCACACATGGGTACTCTTCGGTCTGCACTGAACCGATCGTGACCTTGGTCACGACCCTCGTCATCATCCATGACAGATCTGAAACTGACACAACACAGCTTAGAATAATACTCCGAAAAGCACCACGGTACCACACTGGGCCGGAAAACAATTTTTTTTCTTTTTCTAGCAATAACTCGAAAACGGCTTATCTGACTAAAAAGATACTACAAAATACTACTCTGGGTCCAAAAACATTCTTGGGGTCTCATATTTAGGGTCCAAAATAAAAATGTAGAGTTCTTGTTTTCCCCCAAGATGACAGTCTATTTAGAAACGAGGCAGTGACGGACCCCGACCACCTGGGCCGTTATCGGAGAGTTGCCCCGACCACACGGTCAAGAATCAATGTCCACGTGATCAAAAACTCAAAAATGGACAGCAGAAGTAGTCCCAACCCACTACCAGAGCGTAGCCCTGGCCAAGTGTCGGGAATACCGGTCAACTACTCATCAATACATCCCCCTCGTTTTTAAATACCGTAGATAGTAAAATATTAACACAAACGGGAAAAAAAAAACGGAGTAGTCCCGATCGCACAGTGAGGAAACTAACATTTCAACCAGGGATAACAGCCTTCAAGACACTATCAGAGAGTTGCCCTGACCACGTGTCGTGAAGACCAATCCAACCCTCCCACAAAGATGTAAGCCATCGAATTCAGTTAAGGAGAGAGAAAAAAAAGAGGCATGCGGCTGCCACACACGTACAAACCCCGCCAACAATGACCATCGTCGGAGAGTAGCCCCGACCATGTGATGTAGCAGCCACCATTACCCATTGTCAGCCGCATCCGCCGAGGACAACGATGGGGCAGTTCGGTTCTCAATACACTATCAGGGAGTAGCCCTGACCACGCGCTATAAAAACCGCTCAAATCCTCATCGATGTCCCAAAAATATTTCAAAATTTAAATAAGTGCAAAACGTGGTACTTACAGTCTTTTTTTTTTTCCTGCGGGCGTAGAACGAAAAATATCACTTTTTCGCTTATCCCACTTCTGAAGCTAAAGGCGCAACTTCAGGGATTCAGGGTTTTACATGAAAACTCGGTATTTTACAATCACACTGGGTTTATTCAACGAAAAGTAAATACACTATGACGGCTCAGCACGTGCTCAGCACAGAATGGACGCTGCCCGGCGTGACGCAGCGCCTTATAAGGGCGACAGCAACTGACTATCTTATTAAAAGGAAATAAAGTTAAAAGTTCACATTCGATGCAAAAATATTAGTGTATCAATTATTAAAAATTGGATTAAGAATATAATTATATTTAAGACTAGTGGAAACGCGACATTGATATTAACAATAGGTGACTTGACATTATTTTACATTCAAATAAGTACAGTACAATGTCTCATTTCCAGTTGTATTAATAAATGCTAGTTTTCGATAGGATATAATTACATGGGTGAATTATGTTTTAATTAGAGT